>JAQQAE010008107.1:0-15426 GCA_029823295.1 Pseudamia nigra | reverse complement strand
GAGATGCTAATTGTTGCCAGCAGAGTCGTCAGTTTGGACTAAGGGTCTTTTGACCCTTCTCTGGGACTTTAGAGGGGTATTAAAATTCCTGGGATTGCTAGTGTTAAATTGTACCTGTTTCAAATAACTCACTGTCATTGTGTCTGTTCTCACTTTGAGTTGCAGTAAGTTATGTCCATGTCCAAAAAGTGTACAAAACCCAGCATTTAGAATGGAAGTACGGCGTTACACTCTCATTCAACAGTATGGATGTAAACTGTTTGAAGGCAGGTGCATTGCAAGTGGTTGCAATTTTTCCAGCTTGTTCTCAGTTGTAACATACTGAGCATGACTCTTTGCTATCTGTTTGCAACACACAGGCTCCTCTAATAGTACTGTTTAATAGTGTGACATGGGTTGGTGATGTTACAAACCACAATGCCAATGAAGTTGGGATTCCATGTAAAACATAAATAAAAACAAATAGAATGATCTGTAAATCCTTTTCAACCTAGATATTTAATGTTCAAACTGACAAATCTTTTTTTTGCAAATATTCCCTCAATTTGAACTTGATGCCTGCAACATGTTCCGGAGGACCTGGGACAGGAGCGTGTTTACCACTGTGTTACATCACCTTTCCTTTAACAACACTCAATAAATGTTAATAAGGAATAAGATAATAGGGAATTGAGGGCACTAATTGTTGAAGCTTTGTAGGTGGAATTCTAGCCCAGTCTTCCTTAATGTATAACTCCAGTTGCTCAACAGTCCGGGGTCGACGTTGTCACACTTTGTGCTTCATAATGCGGCACACATTTTCAATAGGAGACAGGTGTGATCTGCAGGTAGGCCAGTCTAGTAGCCACACTTTTACTACAAAGCCACGTTGTTGCAACACGTGCTGAATCAATCTTGACATTGTCTTGCTGAAATATTAGGGACGACCCTGAAAAAGATGACAGCATATGTTGCTCCAAAACCTGTTTTAGTATTAATGGTGCCTTCACAGATGTGCAAGTCATCCATACCATGGGCATTAATACACCCCCATACCATCACAGATGCTGCTTTTGAACTTTGTGCCAACAGTCTGCATTGTCCTTTTCCTCACCTATGGCTGCTTGCGAACAACTGAGCTTTTCAGCGATGCTCCTTTTGTATCCAATCCTGTTTCCTATTAACTTGTTCACCTGTGGAATATTATAAACAGATTTTTTTCCGCTTTCCTCAACTTTCCCACTCTTTTGTTGCCTCTGTCCCAGCTCTCCTGGATCATGTTGCAGGCATCAAATTCAAAATTAGTGAATAGCTGCAAAAAGACAATAGAGCTGAACATTAAATAACTTGTGTTTTATTGTATCCAATTAAATATATGTTGAAAAGGATTTTCAAGTCATCGGAACTGGGGTTTATAGTAAGAGGGCAAATTTTTATGTATGGTAGCAAGATGCTGTGGTTGCTATGGTGGCACATGGAATATTGCATATTTCCACACAATTCTCATTTGTGGTGGTTTCACGTGTCAGTTTTTTTTTTTTTTTTTTTTTGTTGCTCTGTTTCTTGTTTTAACCACCACCCTTTTTCCCTAACCAAGTTGGCTTTGTGCCTACACATTAACCAAACTGTAAATGTGCTTGTTGGGAAATATATTCAGAGTCACCCTGGACGTTGAAATGTAACACCCCGTAATGTCATAGTCAAGCATTAGCATGTGACAATTGGAAGTGAGAACTTATTGATTTTTCAGCCTATCATCTTGTGAGTTTTATGTTCCTTCAAGGCTTGAGAGTGTGATCTTTCATCTGTAAATCTTCCTGGAAAACACTCTTGTTTTGCCAGTGTTGTTTTAGCAAAGAGTAGGAGCTAGTGTGTCCTGTGGTGCAAAAGACTGACCTAGCCTGACTTGTCCACATATGATGATACATATTTCCTACACCCAGCTGACAGATGACAGAAGTACATCCCACTTCCTCTTCCTGTGGTGACATCAGTTGTCATCAGTGCCTCCTCCCATCAGTCTCCAAACCCTCTGAAAAGGAAGGAGATGACAGGAAACACGGTACACATACATTGACTGTCCTTCTGATGTGGACCTGTTTGGTGGAATCATATATTTTTGCTGAACCAAACTATATACACCATACTATGCATCAAAGGCTGCAAAAGCAAAATATCTGATTTTCAACTTTAGTCCCTTTGACACATATCACTGACAAATAGTGACATTTGGAGTTGCGGGTTTTAGATTTTCAAGAGGAAATAACTACTTCACCAATGAAGCTAGGTTTTTATCAGTGTCTGCTGGTTTGTACAATAAACTACTGATCTGATTTTTATGAAATTTGATGAAAGGGTAGCCATTTTGGGTAGCTTCTTATTGAATAGTGTATGGCTCTTGATGTGAAAAACCAGTTTGCAGTGTTTCGGTGAAGTGGTTAGCACTTACGTCTCATAGCAAGAAGGTTCTGTGTTCCATCCCTGCTCAGTATAGAGTCTTTTTGTGTGGAGTTCATTTCTTCTTCCCATGTCCAATTTGGTGGATTCAAATATTTTTTTAATCTGTTGTGCATTAACAAATATGGCTAGAGGCTTGAATCTACCGCCAAATCTGAGGTAATGGGGAGTTAATGAACAGTTTTGGTGTATCTATGATATTTGTAATGCATATTCAGTCAAATATGATCTTGGCAGTGGTCTGAGTTCTACCGAGTGTCAGTCTAGTTTCACATTTGTTGGTGCTAAAAGCAAACTTGGCACCCTAAAAGGTAGTCGCAACAAGGGCGGACTCTCTGGTGTTCTGATGTACTTGTGCAGTACAAAGAATATTTTGGTTTTAAACACGTCACACTCTTTACGTAAGTGTCCAAATGTGAAAATGGAAACATCAGATGTACTTTTCCAACCATGTTTCTTGCTTCTAATTTTAGATACACAGTACCTTTTTTAAAATGAGGTGCACAGCCCTGCTTAGAAGTGCTAATGAATGACTCACATTTTATGAAACCCTTCACTTAAGTCACCCTGCTTCATTGCCCGTCATTCTTTCCTTTCTGATTCAAATGCGCACAGTTCTAATGATTAGTTCTTCAGTTGTCTTTATCACTGAAACACATATGTATGCTTCATCTGGCTTGTTGCTTCTGTTTCTAGTAAAGTGGCCTATAACAGCTGGTTTAGATGTTTTAGCAAATTAGATACAAACTACTTTGTTTTCCATTAATTTTATCACTAGCAACAAAGAGAGAAAACTGTGTTCAACCAATGTCCTGTTACCGATTTACTGCTGACTGAAATGACTAGGAGGATCATTTGCAATGTTTGGCAGTGTCACATGAGGTAAATTGATACATCAAGGGAATATGTTGTTCTCAACTGCGTAATGCTGTATGTCATAATGGTGAAAGTGTGACACAGCTTTTTTCAAATTCTCACCAATATAAATTTGGTATACAGCTGTGTGTGTGAACTGTTTTAAGATTATAGTCACAACTGAGTCAAAATATCCTGAACTCATTTAAAGCAAATTAGTATTCATCTGTACATTAATGTGCATTAGGTGACAGTAAACACGTGTGACCAACATACAGTATGTTTAACATAAACGTATTGAGGAGCTTCGTGTGTCACAAGGAGTGTAGTGTTTGTGCCATGTGACGGGTCAAGGTCACTGAGGTGTGAAGGAAACGGAGACGATGATTGACAACAGCTTGTTATAATGCATGGCTTATGTTCAACTCTTACTTCCCCGAGCTATTTTATGTTTTTTTTTTTCCTCTCACCGTTGAGCTCCAACCTTAAAGTTATATCCTCTGCTGACATGTTTTCCTTTAGCTTGGACCGTTTAGTGCTGGAAAACCAAACAAACCGTGACACAGCACTCCATCACCTGGCTTGATGATGTCATGAATCATAAATACGCCTCTAACACCGCCACCCCATCTACCACCCACCCACCTGGCCTGCGTCAAAACCCGGTGAGCTACAGGCAAATGTGGGTGTGTGCAAATCAGTGACATATTTTGCAGGTTGTGTAGTGACAAGGCATGTTTTAAGACCCCCCTCACACACGCACACACCACCATGTTCAAATTGTAAAGTTGAACCAGACCACGCAGCGCTAGAGTTGGCCGTGAATGGGGGGGTTGTGCCTCGAAACAGTCGAGTCTTTGAGCTTCCACAACCAGGGTGGAGCTGGTGGATCTGGTTATGGAGCATTCACGGTGGGGGTGTCGCCATCAGGAGGGGTGGTGCCTCTGCACGCAGGTGTCACAGCAAAAATAGCCCAAATGAGTCACATGACAAACTAGAAACTATTTAACTAAATCAATGCAATAACACTGTATAGAAACCAGTGATGTGTAGAGTACGCAGAAACAGTACTCAAGCAGAAGTAGGGTTACTGTACGTTAGAACTATAATGACTCAAGTATAAGTACTCATAAACATAAGTACTTGAGTAAGAGTGACAAGTATAAAAAAGATCAAGTACAGAGTAAATTCATGACATGGAATTCATTACAGCATAATATATTCCATTCAAACAGACATTGTTGATCATTTTTGTTCATCTTAATGCTTAATTAGTTGATTTTCAATAAGTTTTGGTGATTATTTTGTTCATTTTGCAAACATTTTTTAACCACTGCTTAATTTGTTCAATTTTACTTATTTTGTTGCTTTTTTTTTTTTGGTTCAGTTTAGTTGCTTTTCTTAAATTACTTGATGATTTTGACAATTGTTTGTTCATTTTCTTAATCATTTTATTATTTTTTTCATTTGTGTAGATTATGTTTCATATTTTATAAATTACTTGACTATTTTGTTCAGTTTTGTAAATTGGTTTGGATTATGATGTTACTCTTACGCTTATTTTGTAATTTTTTTTTCATTTTTTGTTCATTTTGTGCCTTTCGGTGATTCTGTTGCTTATTTTATTCTTTTTTTTAATTGAATTGGTTTTGCTCATTTCAAGCTTTTTTACTCCTTCTTGTTGAGCTGTGGCCAAGTGTAACTGAGAAGTACTTTTTTCATCACAAATGTAACTGAGTAACAGTTAAACATATCCAGCAAAACAAGTACTCAAGTATGTGTAAACAAAACAACAGTACATGCAAAGGAGTAAATGTACTGGAGTACTACCCACCTCTGCTTGATACTGATGGAAACAAGATTCTGAATTTGGGAAAACAGATTTATTTTTGTCTGCATATCAGGAGGATTCCACAATAACCACTGCTTGGCTTGGTGGACCGATGGGTAACGGACCAGAAACAGACCCGGCACATTTTAGAGCAGATTCATAAAAACAGGCAGGTCTGCAATTGTTTCCACCATATCAAAGAGTGAAGATCACTAAAGAAAACATTCATTCCTTTTGTTGGTCATTTAATCATATCGTCGAATGAGAATATGACACGGTAGATGAGGTTTGTGCTCTGGTGGAGAAACAGTACTCAGGTAAAAGTATTGTTATATTATAGTACTAATGAAAATAAAAAAGATCCCATGAAAAAACTCAACTTCATACCATGGAATTTATTGTAACCCAGTTTACTGCCTTCAAACAGGTATCTTGGTCACTTTTGTTTATTTCCATGATTATTTTATTATTTTGTTCATTTTGCAACTTTTTAACCAGTGTTGCTGCTTATTTAGTTTTTTGTTCCTTTTTTTACCGGCAATCTTTTTGATCCTTTTTCTCCTTTGTTGCCTATTTTGTTGACTCTTATTCCATTTCTTGATTATATTGTTCAGTTTTATTAATTTACAGGATTATTTTCTTCCTTGTGCTTATTTTATTGCTTATTTTATTCATTTTTGAACTCAATTGTTTTGGTTTCTTTTTTTACCAATGTTGGTGCTTGATTTGTTCATTTTGCCTAATTTTGTTGCATTTTTTGTTCATTTTTTAACTGTTTTGATTATTTTGATTTTGTTGACTTGTACTCATGTCAATTTCAACAATTTACTTGACTGCTTTATTTGTTTTGTTAATTTCCTTAATGATTTTGTTACATTTTTGGTCATTTTGTTCATTTTTTTGGTTAACTTTGTTGCTTTATGTGATTATTTTTGTGCACTTGATTGCTTACTCTGTTCAATTTGATAATTTGCCTGATTATTTGGCTCAGCTTTTTATTCAATTGATTATTTTATTCTTCTGGTTACTCTCAGAAATATATTTTATGGGAAAAATTACCCAAGTACAAAGGAGTAAGTGGACTTGATCACCACCCACTTGCCACCATAATAAGAATTATTATTATTATCATAATTATAATTATAATAATGTTAAATAGTTTGGTCTGTTATAAGAATAGCAGGCACTGACGAAAAATATGGAACCTCCACTGTGAAGATAAAGCCAGTCTACTTCCAAAGCTAGATGAATGTACTGCTTAAACAACACTGTCATCGCTTCTTTCTTTCCTGCTAATATTCTCATTTTTTCTGACAGCATCTGTGATTATTGCTCAGTCACACTTGCCAAAAAAAGCAGATAAAAGCATAAAAGACACAAAAACTCTCTAAAGGTCCAAGACATCTAGGTCTCATTTACTGAACTCCACTGGCTTTTATGTCCAAATCGTCTCTATGGTGTGTGCTGCATACCCAATGCAAAAGAAACCAAATGTGGTAATCAGAAAATAGATTCTTTTGTGTGATTATGTTGCCATCCACTTTGTTTCTTGGCAATGCAGTTTGTGTTTAGGAATGATTTTTGGTACAATTTCCGCAACAAAGAAACACATATAGAATAAAAATAAAAGGAAAAGGAAACAAAGGGAAAAGAAAAAGGGGGAATAATTACATGGTTTCACAACATATTAACAACAAAATCAGTTTGTTGTTACTGTGAAACTTAAACTGCAGTGCACTCAGATTATGGTGGCTGGAAAGACTAACAAACACAAAGGGAATCTCAGCTATGAGTTGTTTACAGAAAACGGGAGAACGTTCTGCTGTCACGAGACATGCTTCTGGGCCGTGGTGTTTTATTAGTGGCTTTTTTTTGGAGGACAAGACTTATAGATTTTGAGGGGAGAAAATTTGAGCATACATGTTCTGTTTTGTCATCACTTTGACCCTTTATTTTTCTCTCAGGTCA
Source organism: Pseudamia nigra (assembly GCA_029823295.1). Classification (NCBI taxonomy): domain Eukaryota; kingdom Metazoa; phylum Chordata; class Actinopteri; order Kurtiformes; family Apogonidae; genus Pseudamia; species Pseudamia nigra. The sequence goes on along the minus strand of JAQQAE010008107.1, from coordinate 8,336 downwards.
GCTGTGATGTGCGTTCCCCTCGGCATGGTCCTGGTCCTCACTCTCAACTTTGCAGGACTTTGTGTTTGTGTCACAATTCTCAACCAATCACAGACGCTGAAGCAGCTAAAATTTCTGATTGGTTAGTTAGCTGTCCAATCCAATGGCTGAAAAATGTGCTTTTTTGCTGTTTAAGTAATTTATGTCTGTTTCTAGAATTCAAAGACAATGAACGTATGTGTTGGTTGGAAGAGTTAGAAAATATAAGATTTAAGTTTTAATCAAATACATTTACATATTTCACAGCAACATTATCTATCAAGCTAACAGCAGCTAATATGGCGAGGTAATGCTAGGTTCAAGCTAATGTCAGTTCAACAGTTCAGTCAGACTGAGTGAAAAAACAACACAAGATGGAAGTTCTCTCTAAGCCTTACAGATCTGTGGCTTCTGAGGAAATATTTGTGGCTCCATTCCCATGTTATTAAAAATGGAATCCTTAAGTATATTAATGATTTTACATTGTGATAGATAATTGTTACATTTTGTCTATTACAAAATGCCTACATGGTTCTTGCGTGAACAGATTGGTTCATTTTTTTACATTTGTGTAACTTCTCCTGCTTGTGTGGTCTTGACCTTTAAATTCTAACGTGCTGACAGAGAAGAGCACACTGCTTCATGTAACCAGTGTGCTCTTCTCTTCACACTCAGATTAGAAGTTTGGCTGGAACTAGTTACAGATTATAAACAATATCTTATCTGTTGGTTGTTCCTGTTGCATGTATTGTGTGATAAAGTTTAATTAATAAACCATGTAGCTAATCCATCTGTTTCATTAGCACCATAAATATATATGTTACCATTCAAGTTTTTTATTTATTTTGTTAACCAGGCAGCATTGTTATACTGTATGATTTCCCATTACATACACTATGGCCACCATTAATGCATTCACCATAATAACTACATGACTACAGAGAGGGAGAAAAAAAACAGACCAAAAAAAAGGAAAACCTTAATCCATAAATACATGACAAATAATACATATCCATATATGTTATCAAGTAGACATACCTTCAGCTCGTACCTTGCAACCAGGTCTTCAAACTACCACATCAATATTGTCTATAACAAACCGTCCCAGGGATCTGTTGAAGATTTCATTATCATCATTCAGTTTTTCCAACATTTATTCAGATGATAGAATTTTTAACATAGTTTCTATCGATTTTATTAAACTTGGGAAGGATGTATCTTTCCATAATCTAAGAATTATTCTTGCTGCTGTGATCTCCCCTACTTGATAACCATAAAATCATACTTTGATGCAGTCAGCAAAACTGACTGGTCCCCAAATAAACATAACCTTGGTAACAAAGGTATTGCATTAGCACCATGTATTAAACAGTCAGCATAAAATGGAAATGTTTATTTTATATTTAAACTATATATCTAATATTTATGTAATATTAAATAATTTGAATAATCACAGGTATTTTATTTTGAAATAAATGCTACTTCCTATGGCAGGAAGTAGCATTGTTACACATAGTTAAACAACTGCCCTTTGCCTTGGTCAGTCAGATTGGACAGCTGACTAACCAATCACAAATTTGACCTGCTTTAGGCTGTGTGATTGGTTGAGAATTGTGGCCTGACCATAACATTGTGCCAAGTAGAGAGCGAGGACCAGGCAAACTTGAGTGCACATACAGCAGAGATACTGAGAGAGCAACAGGTTGTATTTGCTAGTAGTGGACCGGTCCAGTGACTGTGGGTGTCGTCCAGTGTCTCTGTTGTTTGTTGTTCTGTCTCTACTCTTTTCTTCTTGTCTTCTTTTCTTTCATCTCTTCTCTGTCCTCTAACCCAAACCAGCGGAGGCAGATGGCCGCCTACCCTGAGCTGCTGGTTCTGCTATTAAAGGAAGCCCCACCCCCCGGTCGCCCTTGGCTTGCCCTCAGTCGTTCTGTTGTTTTTGTTGTTGTTACTCTCTGTGTAGTCGTGAGGTCTCAGCCTTGAATTGTGAAGCGCCTAGAGATAATCTTCGATTATGATTGGTGCTATGCAAATAAAATTGAATTGAAAATTGAAACCTCGACACTCATCAATGGGAACACACCCACAGCTAACTTGAGAGAAAATAAAAAGTCAAATTTTGCTATGCTCAAATTGCTTTTCTTCTCTCAAAATCTAGTTCTCGTCCTCGAAAAAGAGGCACTGATGTAACACATACATACTGGTCCAGGCAATCCAAAGAGAAAAGAATTGTGAAGCTGTATGTAGACATGTGTATAGTTGTAAAATGGCCATAGAGATTAGACACTGTCTGATTTTTTAATTTCCTCTAACCATATGACCCCCTTTTAACTGGCTTACTGATGTGGCTGCTGACAGTGTGAGGGCCAGGTGCTGACCTACAGGACTGGAGGCCCTGAGACCATCTGACAAAAAGTTACACAGGTTTTGACAGGTTCCTCCCTCTTCCTCTGTCTATCCGTCCCTTTGGAGGTGGCCCCAGAGGGTGTTTTGTCTGGGTCAGATTTACAGTAGATCTAAGCACCACTGAGCCCAACCTGGCTGCCTAATTGGAAAAAGGTTTATGTGTTATAAGGCCCGTGGAGAGTCCTTTCAGCACCTCTGTGTTGAATGAGTAACGAAATCACACAGGAAGGTTTCATAGGTGAAGCAGATGTACAAGTGTGTAGGGATAAATCCTCTACATATGTACACACCAATGCCGCATTTTCTAAGGCCATTCATTAAGAATAATTTCTGGCACCGGATTGTAATCACTGAATGACATGAGTGAGGAAATGAGAAAGGTCAAAGGTGAACACTCAGCTCCGCATGTTTGGCACAGGCATTTTCATTCGAGAACACACATTATACATCCTACATACAGCATACGTGCATTCAGTGTACTGTATTTGGAAGACATTAAATATTGGCAAGTATACATCCACACATCCTTTCTCATCCACACTCAGGATGAAGTACAACTGTTATATTAAAAACATCCTTTCAGTACTAATAGGCTGCTCAGGATCCATTCTCCAACATAAATCACACTAATGTCTTTTCTTGTTGTACGTTACCCAACACATTGTTTTTGTCATGTCATACATGTAGAAGCACAGGACTTTTATTACAGGCAATAAACATGTGACTCTCTAGTGGATATGTGGACATTTTTAAATACACTGATCAGCCATAACATTATGACTAGTGACAGGTGAAGCAGTAATAATGTCAATTTTCTTCATACAGTGGCACCTGTGAGTGGACAGAATATGCTGTATGAGGCTGCAAGTGAACAAGTCGTTCTTGAAGTGGATATATTTGAAACAAAAAATACAAGCAACCTAGAAAAGGGCCAAATTGTGATGTCAAGACAACTGAGTCAAAGTATCTCCAAAACTGTGGGTCTTGTTCAGTGGTCCTGGTCCTGCAGTTAGACAGAACCCCATGGACAACTGGATCTCAGTGCAGTAGAGTAAAATAAGACAGGGGTCTGCGATGTGTAGCTCCAACTCTACATGTGGCTGTTTAGCCCCTTCCCTGTGGCTCCCAAATAAATCATAATAAGCACCAAATTAGCAACCACAACAAAAAGTGAACAATGTGATGGAAGGAAAAATGTTATCCTATGCAAAATAATCAATAAAATAATTGACTGAATAAAGAAAAAAAAAACACAAAATATTCAAGAACAAACAAAATCATCAATTCAGTGAAAATGAACCAAATGGACCAAAAAAAAATTAACTGAATATTCTGAAAGTCAATAAAAATCTGCAAACCTGAACAAAATAATAAATAACTGAACAGAAATAAACAAAATAATCAATTAAATGAATGTTTTAAATAAATAAACAAAATGGATTTTAAAAAATTAATAAAATAAGCAAAAATAATAACACATTGGTGTTAATATGTTGCCAGGTAAAACATATATCACATCATGTGGTACATAAAAGGTTGGAAAATTTGTTGCAGTTCTAGACACTTTTTCTATTTTCTGTCCAAAAATGTCTCTTTAGATTGAAAAGGTTGAACATTTCTCCCACATAATGTTGTGTAAGTTCCCCCATTTGATACAATAAATTAAAATGAGAAAGGAGTATGACCAGAGGACACGTACCTGTTTGAGGTGTTTTAATGTCTTTCAGCTCCATGTTTTTATTTTGCACCAGGAGTGTCCGCCGGTTCAAATATATCAGATTCATCAATGCCCTTCCCAAGCCGTATCTCAGTGATGCTCTGTTTAACTCACTGTGCAAACCATGCCGAGCGCCAGAGGCGTAATAAACAAAAATAGTACACTGCTACTTTATAATTATAGTGGCTCAAGTATAAGTAGGAGTACTAAAGCATCTTAAAAAGCGCTCAAGTAGGGAGTAACTTCAAAATTAATAATTATTCATATCTATTGCAACCTACTACACTGCCTTCAAAAGGGTAATTTGGTCAATTTTTGTTTATTTCCATGATAATTTCAATCATTTCTGATGATATTGTTTCTTATCTTGTTCATTGTTTTTAGCTTGTTTTTTTTTTGTTTGTTTGATTGGGTTTTATACCATCATCGTTTACTTCATTTATTTGTACTAATTTTGTCGCTTATTTTGCTTTTCTGTTCATTTTCTGTTGATATTTTTGATGTTCTTGCTCATTTTGTTGCTCATGTTGTTCATCTGTGCTCAGGTTATTTTACAATTTACTTGACATCTTTGTTCAGTTTTCTTCATTTTGAGTATCTTGTAAATTCTTTACTCAGCTTGTTAATGTTTTGCTCATGTTGTCAATTTTTTGTACACTTTGGCTCATTTTATTGCTTCGTTTGATAGTGTGCTTTGTTAGTTTGCTAATTTTTGTATTTAATTGATTATTTTGTGTTTTAAATTAAACCATTTTTACCGATACTTATTGACTTGGTGCAAAACGTAACTGAGCACAAGTAAATTTTTTTCATCATAAAGTGTAAAAAGTATTCTGCAAAACAAGTACTCTCTGAAAGTACATTTTAGTGGAAAAACTACTAAAGCACCTGTAATGAAGGTACTTCCCACCTTTGCTGAGCATTTAGTCATATTAAATAACATAGTGCACCAAAGTTAGTTCCAAATTTAGTAGGTCAGGCCTGAAATGGAATTCAAGACAGTGTGAAGTGCATAATTCTCCATGCAGTTGGAAAAACATACAAAGTGTTGTTGTAAACGAGCAACTTTTTTACCAACGAGTTTGCCAACATTGGGGGGGGGGGGGGTATTACTGACTGCACCTTTAATTTATTTATTCATTTTCAAAAAAAAGCATCTATCAACAGCTGGATGGAGGTAAAGCCAATAATGCCCCACCACGCGTCTCCCACTTTCGGGTTTGCCATAAATCTCAGCCACTCCAGAGATTGTAGTCAGTCTCATTTTCCAGTGTGACAGCTAGAGGTGTTTTATATGGAAAGTCATACTCACAGACCTGAAATGTCTAGCCTGCATAATAGGACATCCAGACCCCTTACAATCACATGGTGTGAGAGGTGCTTGAAGTAGGTGGATAATAAATGAGTTGCTGAAGGCATAAAACCTTAGAGCTGGTGTCTAGATTTATGCTGTGTTATTAGCTCAGATATTGTGCTTTTAAAGTTAGAAAGATGGCCTGCCCAAGAGGCACGCATCATCAGAAGTACACTAATCACAATCGGTGAGTGTTTTGTCACTCCAAGATTGTGCTGTGACACACACATGCGGTCGGTCGGCTTGGCAGTTGCGAGCGATGATATCCAGTCCAGTGCAGCTGGTTTGCAGCCTCTAGGCAGCCCTGTACTCTAGGAGGAGTGTGGTTTGATTTTAGTCCAGGGCAAACCAGGACTTTCACATTCCAGCTTTTCAATTGGTATTAACATATTTGTTATCACCTGGAAAACTGTTATAAATATATGCTTACTTATGTGCATTTTGAAGAAAAGGCCCTGGAACCATGACGTCTAAGGTGAGAAGCCGTTTGCCATGCGGGCTAGCTAATGTAAAATTATACATGACACTTTTTTCTTTCTCCCCCACTCATTCTCTTCACTCCATCCTCAAGTGAGGCCGTTCCAAGCTGGAAAGTTCTGCTGCTGTTACATAAACTCCAGCTCAAGCGGCTGCGGGGTCAGGAAAAAGAAGAAAGGAGGGAGAAAAACAAGACAGAAAGTTAAAGAGTATTGTGGGAAAATGAAAAGCAAAGATAAAATGGATCTGGAATGGGTAAAACCTGTATCATGACAAACTTCTAAAAACTCCTCTTCATCAGATTCTGGAGAAAGAGGAAGAACAAAAGAGTGGGAGAAAATTGGAAGCAGAGTGAAAGCAGCTTAGCAGCTCCCATTCAAAACGTCTGGAAGAAAGGCTAGAAGGAAGAACTAAAAACAAGGCATTAAATGGCTCTGCGTTGTCCAGGACTCAGGCTGAAAACCTCATGGAAGCAGCCAGGTCACTGCTGATACAAAAAGATTTCAGATCCAGATTTGGGCAGTCTTCAACCTGACGTGTTTTCCAGAGAAAAAATGTGTTTTCTTTGTTCACAACAATCCCTTGCAACACTGGTGATCCCAGACTTTGTTGAATGAGTTCGCTGGATCTGATCCATGCTTTTATTTCTGAGCTTAGAGAGGTGTGTGTTGGGCTACTTTGTTTCTCCTCTCACCCTTCCAGTGACCTAAACATATCGTCAGGAGGCCTAAAACCTCTCACTTTCTCTTGAATGTGCAGTCCATGGTAAATGGCTGAGCAAAGCATAGGTTATTAAATTTATAGGAAGTGCTCAACAGTTTTTTGGAAGTGGGTGATGATTCATATTCCAAATGGCTTGCAGATGCTGTAGCATATTTCAGTGGGTACAGACTGTGACTGAACACCGATTCAGCTCATAATTACCCCAAAACCTCACATCCCTATTTATTTACTGAGGTGTTTACACACATAATTCCCAAAGAGACAGCGGTCCCAAACCACTCAAATCACACTTTCACTAAATGCAACAGGGTGCATTTTAGCAGGCAAGTGTGAAGCGTGTGAATTATGTAACTACGGCTCATGTGAGCATCTTTTCAGGTGCACTCCAGCGACATGCTCATTAAATCAACCACGTCCTTCCAAGGCTTCACTACCTGAGCCCATTATTCAGGTTCGGCACCGTTTTTAGCACGAATATTTGTTGTGCTCACTCACTGCATTTTTCTCCGCATCTAAATTTAAAGCGTGCTGTCCATCCTCCTGTCATCTCCACTCTTTTTGTTAACCAGGCCAAAAACACACTGCGGAAAACTCTGGGAATCCTAGGCAACTGAATCTTCAGCCGGCCCATACCTCACCTGAGAGATGGCATGTTTCCCATCACAGTCAGGACTTTCCCAAAAGGCTGATCATCACACATCCTTTCCTTAAATCAGAGAATGCCTGGTTTGCCTTTTACACATCAGTAAAACATTAAAGTGTGTTAATAGAATGGGAAAAAAGATGGAAGGATGGGAGGAACAGAATAGGCTGAGAAAAGGTGGAAGACGGAGAGAAACAGAGGATGAAGAGGAGGTATAAGAAAGGGATGTGGTATTCAATAAGGGCAGGTCAACACCAGGCTGTGCGCTGGGCTTTACTGTCACAGCGTGCCTTTCACCATTTGTTTCCCATGAAGGCCACATGGAAACGTTTAGCTGGCTTAAAGCAGATCGGCGCACGTTGTCCTGGGCCCATAACATTTGCTACTTGTTTTCCAGGTCTGTCCTAATAAAGTTTTCTGAAAAATATAGGCAGCTGCAATAAATATTAATGTGAACAAAAACTGAAGGAAATGCAAAATATGCATAGTGTGCATTCTAGCTGAAAACAGAGAGAGAGAGAGAGAAAGTAAGGTGATGAATAAAAGTTGCTGTTTGCTTTGTTTTTTCATCTGCTCCTAACATCTGCAATGTTATGCAAGAAACTGAGCTCACTGTCATTACTGAGCATTAGTTTTTACTCTTCATCAGGGTTCCCACACGTCCTGGAAAACCTGGGAAATGATTGACTGATTTTCCAGTCATGGGAAACATATGGTAAATGAGAAAAAAAAGTGAAATGTCCTGGGAAAACATAAGTTATCCTGGATTATTGATGCTCATTTTGTTCTTTTTTGTTTTTGTTTATGGTTAACTTCTGGTGCTATTTTGTTCATTTCTGTTAACTTACTTGATTATTTTGATCATTTTTTTTCTCATTTTGTTGCTATTATTGTTTATTCTGTACATTTTTGTCAATTTACTTGATTATTTGACCATTTTCCTCATTTTGTTGCTTTTTTATTTTTTTGTTACATTCTGGTGTTATTCTGCTCATTTT
>JAQQAE010008106.1:0-15427 GCA_029823295.1 Pseudamia nigra | reverse complement strand
AAAGCAGGTGATTGCACTGATTGATCCCTCCCCTCGGTTTGAAGGAGTGTTGATCAGTGAAATCACCTGCTTTAGTGACTGGTTGGAGAGAAAACCTGCATGGCACGAGTTTGACATCCCAATAATACATACAAAAAGTATATTCACACTTCCTGACACTTACACCGATTGAACGGAAAAGATATTATTTACACAGTGCACGTTCCTTGTATTAAAGAGGCAACACGCTTTACAATAAAACAAACAGTTTGTAATTTGTCTCCTTTAAATGCGCGGTGTATTTAATTTTAACGTCGGTGGACAGGTAAGGTGCTTAAAATGTAATTTGTCCCATGTCGCTCCCACTACGACGTCAAGACAAGGAAGCCAAAGAACCGCAATGGCAAAAAAGAAAGTGAATAAAAACACAACACTAGACACATCCTCGGCGACAAAGGGGGGAGAGGGGAAGCAGAATGAAATGAAACAGTCAGAAAAATGTGCCATGTTTTCTTTTGCCGCCATTGCTTTGGTTGTAGGTGTTTGCGTGGCACCGTTAACAGCTGAAATGTCCATTTGTAAGTATTGAAGTAGTTCCACGATCCGGAGTAAATTGCGGTAGTCGGTAGCTAGCTTAGCCTCTTAGCTAAAGTCCTCCCGAAATAATCCCTTTGAGTTCGTTATTTAAATAATTGATGCCATCATTCACTTATTATTCATGAATACACGTCATTCGTCAGTTAACTAATCATTCGACAGATTGATTAATTTAGCTGCCAAAGGCGTGGCATCTGTCATTTAAACCGGGTTGGCTAACGACCTGACTTAAAGCTGCGTACGGAGAAACATTAGATGACTCGTTTGAACTTCCCTCCGGGGGGACGGTGTACGGATTAATCAGCATGTGACCACGGACACTGCAGCCATAACGTCTCACATGCTCGCCTCGTTTCAGCTACCGAAAGCTTTGATATGGAGTAAGATTCCGCCGTACTTATAGCTCTAAGGTAAGTTTAAGATGCAGTTATACCCTCTGCAATGGGATTAAAATGCAAAGCCTCCATGGTCACTGACTACTTAACAACATGGAGTCACGACAGATGGGATCGTTATACGCATGTGCGCTTTGTTCATATCAGCACATACAGTTCTTTCAGGTTTTTGATGATTATTAAGTAGTAGTGTCTGTTCCAGTAAACTGAGATTTTAAAGTAGGGTGGGGTTGACCACATAAACGCTGAAAGACAAGGAACAACAGCTGCGTTTGTTGTTCCTTGTATTTCTTAAGCACAGAGAAAGGATTTGATGTGCTTGAATTGATAGTGTGTTGCTGTTTCTAACTGCAGCTAACGTCCCACATCATAAACACGCAGTCCTGAAGATGGATGAGGCCTACCTGAAAGTCAACAACGAGCTGGACACTGATGTGGCAGTGTCCTGGGTTTCAGAGCGATGTTACCAGGTAGATTTACACACTAAAACACATTGATTCTCCAGATGAATGTCTTTCTTCAGGTGATGCTAATGCTGTCCTTCTGGTTGGCACTCTCATTTCTGTGCTTGCTAGTGCTTGTACCAGACCCTTGGGATTGTACATTCTGCTCCCAGTCCCGGTCAGCCCAGTTCATCTGACTTTGTTGTGAACACACAGCATGAAATTACACTACAGCTCAACAGCACTCTTACCAATGTGGAGCTCTGCAAGTAAGTCAGAGAGCAAAGACATGCTTCAAATTTACAAGACTTGTCTGTTATTTAAAAAAAAAAAAGACACAAATGACAATGGGTAATGGTATGTGCCAAAACTAAACCCATTTACCATTCATAGTTCATATCAGTTTAATTGATGTGCTGTAAACGCTAGTAATTCAAAGAGTTCTTTGTGTGCATATGGACAGCTAAGGAAATAATAATTAGAAAATAGTCAACTGATGTAGAAAGGCATTCCCTGCATCTTCATTTGTGGTTTTTGGTTGATCATTTTCTTCTGGAATATGTAACGCCTGTCCTGCAGATTCCAAATTTCTCAGCAGTGACTCTCACTGTATCCCTTTTCATCACATTCCAAAATATCCATCCTCTTTTCATCATGTAGTTATTTTCTTGGTTCTAAATTACTTTTGATTGTGTTAACCTTATATGTGTTGTTGAGACTCTTAACAATGGTGTCTCAAATGTTTTGGTTGTCAAGTAGATTTCAAAGATTCAGTATTTTTTGCTATACATAATTCATTATAATCAGACACTGTCATGCATTTTATACATCTCAGTGTCTATTTAACCACTTAAATTAATTTCAAACCAAATACACAAGGTTTGAATGATTAATTTAAATGCCAGTTCCAAAACTGTGTAAAATCAGTTAGCTAGGTTTGCCTCTCTAACAACAGATTGGATTTTAATTCCCAGGGTTCCATTCCACTTCGGGGAGCAGGGAAATTATTCTCTTTGGGTGAAAAACATGAGCAATTCTACAGTCACCTGCTCTGTTGTCACCGATGCAGACCCTGTGAACAGCTACATACGTGAGTCTCGGACACAAAACAAATGTATAACACTGAAATTGGCATACAGTATGGTGCTTAATTAATCCCTGAAAAACGGACAGTACAGGTGATTACTATTTAATTCTCTCCACAGCAATCTTAGTCGCTTTCCTAGTTTTTACTGGATTAGCTGTAATTTCTGCCATCGGAAGAACATTATTAGGGTAAGATAAAAAAAAACACTACATAAACTAGAGTGTGTACACTGGAGAGAAAAAAAATGCAATGTGTTACTTGAAATGTGGACAGCCTGATCTCATTATTTTTGAATGCATGCCCATTGGTGTATCTCTGTGGTTAGAAGTTTTTCTGTTCAGCTATGTTACACTTGTCTCCCATGTGATAACTGTGGTCATGTGGGTATTATGTCCCCTGTAACTGGTTGATTATTTCTTGTCCAGACTTGAGGTAGTGAGGGGTATCTTCTTCCAAATCACTGGCACAATGGAGACAGAGAGGCTAATAAACTCTGTAAGTATTTCTCTGGTAAACATTCAACCTCTGTCTGTAGGGATTTAATTAGATAAACCTAGTCTGTCCAGGGTGTAATAATCACAGGGGACATTGAATTAAAAAAGAATCATGTAGTGGATGTAATGGAAGAATGTATCTTACAAAATCCTCAATGGAAGCGTGCAGACTATTTTGGACATTAAACACTCATTTTAAACTAAATGTACATCCTTACAGGCAAACATTTTTGTGATATCTGACTTTACTTTGATCATTCAGGAACTGGGCTCCCCCAGCAGAACAGTTACAGCCGTCACTGACAACATCCTCCCTCCCTCACCGAGCCCCAGCAAGAGGCTTCGATCCCTTGACACGTTCAGGGGGTACGTACATGTCCTTCCCCGGATCTGCCTTGTTTGTTTCCAGAAAGAATCTAATGTCTCTGTCTGGTCCATTCTCAGAGTTTACTGTTACTGTTGTTGCTTTTTTCAGTATTTCCTTAGTTATTATGGTGTTTGTGAATTATGGAGGGGGGCGATACTGGTTCTTCAGGCATGAGAGCTGGAATGGTAAGCTGAATCTGTGTTTCTTTATATTTTTTAAGCCATATCACACATCAGTCATTACTTACAGATAGTTGTTAACCTGTGATTTTTGAACAGAGTGTTATCACCATTTCCCACCATTCTGCCTTTTACTTACATCAGCGGTATCAAACTTGTGCCATGGCGGGCCGAGACCCTGCAGGGTTTTTTTTCCAACCAGCAGATGTTACCAATTGGCTCCTCCCCCTCAATTTGAAGGAGTGCTGATCAGTGAAATCACCTGCTTTAGTGACTGGTTGGAAAGAGAACCTGCAGGGTCTCGGCCTCCACTGCACAAGTTTGGCACCCCTGACTTAATGTTGTACAGTACTTCTGTTGACTCCTGAAGTTATTATGTAAAACTCTACTGCATTATTATATGAATTCTGTAAATATATTTAATATGACTTTTATCCATCCATCCATCCATTATGACTTTATATGTTTTCCTTTGAAGGTCTTACTGTTGCAGATCTAGTCTTCCCATGGTGAGCTCAATATTTTTCTTCATTTCACTAGAATTAAGTAAATACTGTACATATCTACTGAACTGACGAATTAAATATTTTATATATAATTTTTATAGTTATATTTCTCAAGATGATGATACTACACTGCTCTTTATCCAATTCTAGGTTTGTCTTTATAATGGGGACATCGATTGCCCTTTCAATCAACTCCTTGCTGCGTGCAGGAGTGAGCCGCTGCTCAGTGCTGAAAAAAGTTTCATGGCGAAGTCTTCAGCTTTTCTTCATCGGTGTTTTCATCATCAATCCAAACTACTGCCAGGGAGCATGTGAGTACAAACACACCCGTTTGTTTATGTCTCCACTATTTACTCTCTAGTTGATGACAGACTATATATGAAATCCCGAGTTAATGGACTGAAACACTAACATAAGCTCTGTGCATATTTTAGGTGCCAGAACCTGTGGTCATTTGTGGTGGACTTGTATGAATTAGGGTTTTTTTTACACCAAAGCTTATTTCCATATAAATGGTCAAAGTTTGTGTTATGATTTACATGAGTATTCTGCCAAATTACATTGACCTTACTGCTATTTGCTGGATAGCACAGCTTATGATGAATTGCAACATTTGCTTTTTAATTTTATCTCTTAGTATTTTTTTTCTTATTTCCACACGTTTAACAGATGCAAGAGCTGCTCAGTCCTTCTGTGGATCAGGGTCTATGCTCTATTGGTGCCAAAACACTGTGGAGTAATTTTGTCTCTTTTGCTCTGTGTACCCTCTGTGTTCCCCTCACTGTAACAGTATCTTGGGACAACTTACGGATCCCGGGTGTTTTGCAGCGCCTGGCTTGGTCTTACCTGGTTGTAGCCTGCTTGGATCTGCTGGTGGCAAGAGCTCACCTTGACATCATTTCCATGGTCCGTGAGCTCAAAACAGTACAACTATAAGTTTCTAATGTCTACTCTGAAACAAAAGTAACAAATAAATAAATGCGTAATTAAAACAGCAATATTTTATTGAGCAAGTGCATGTAATGTATTATGTAACTGACTATGTGTACTGTTTGTTTTGTATGTTGGATTTCTTTCAGGAGGCTTGGTGGTCTGCTGGTCTTGATATTTTGCTTTACTGGCCAGCATGGCTGTGTGTGGTTGTGATGGAAGTCATCTGGCTATGCCTTACCTTCCTGCTTCCTGTACCAGGCTGTCCAACGTAAGATAAAAAGAATCTAAACATTCCAAAGCATTCAAAATACTTTACATTTTACTATAACTAACAATAAATCAAAAACATCAGTCAGTATAGAAGTTGGTAATAAAAATCCACACATCTCTCAATATTACAATCTTTATGGTGCATAAATAATACTGAGTGTTCGTTTTAACTTTTTGAACAGGGGCTATTTAGGTCCAGGTGGAATTGGGGACATGGGTCTGTTCACCAACTGCACAGGAGGAGCTGCTGGTTTCATTGACCGCTGGCTGTTGGGAGAAAAACACATTTATCAGAATCCCTCTTCACGGGTTAGTGAGCAATAAAACAGCCCTGAACATATTACAGATATATTCTTTTCATAACTTGAGCTTACAAGCCCACCTCCAAGTGGACCTGTGTCACAGGGCTCCAGTGTGTTGAGAAAAAATGTTTCCATTTTAATCAAGGTGATTTATGCAACCCACATGGCATTTGATCCAGAAGGTGTTCTCGGCAGCATCAATTCTATCCTCATGGCTTTTCTTGGATTACAGGTCTGTGATATCTATTTGTAGTTCTCATTATCTGCTCTTTAGTATGCTTTGATTCATAATTGTAATTTGGAGGATGAATTAAAAATTATAATGAAGAGGTTTTAATAACTAAATATCAGCTTGTTTTACTTTTAATTTTCCAAGGCTGGAAAGATAATCCTACACTACAGGGATGTCCATACAAGCATCATGTCAAGGTTCCTTATATGGGGGCTCTTTTTGGTGAGAACAGCAACTTTATAATATGTCATTAATTTGTACCGTCACAATTTATATGCCCTTTCATGGACAGTTTTCTTGATTGGGACACACAGGGAGTCATATCGGCAATTCTGACGAGATGCTCCACAGACCAGGGCTTCATTCCTGTCAACAAGAACCTGTGGTAAAATTTGCATTTATGTGTCTGAAATAGCCAAAATGTGGTCAATAGAATGATGTAGATGTTGCCCTAAGATTTAAAACATGGGCATTCTTAGTTTGTTAAATGTAGTGTAAGGTTTGAACACACTTTGTCCTTCAGTGTTTTTCTTTATTTGATCTTTTTCAATATTGTACATTAATACTGGCATCCAAACTGTGAAAAAACACATGGAATTCTGTAGTGAATGGGTTGTGTGTTTTTTTTTTTTTTTTTTTTTTATAACAGCATAACCTGTTTTTATATTTTAGGTTTTCCAAAGTAGCCACATTTCACCTCAATGACAGCTTTGCACATATGACATTCTCTCATCAGATTCACCTGAAATGATTTTTAATTAATTTGTGCCATTTCTTCTGTGTGTTGGAGCACAGAAGAAATGTCTTGTGCAGACAAAGTCAATAACCCTATTAGTGCTACTACAACTACTGTACAAATCCATATTATTTCAAGAAACCCTCTAAACTAAAGAGAAAAGACAGTCCATCATTACTTTAACAAATGAAGGTCAGTCAATCTGAAAACCACCCAATGCTAACAGGGCAGTATTAATGTTAAATAATTTAAAAAAAAAAAACACTGAAGGAGAAGGTGGATCCAAATGTCTGACTTGTAGTGCATTGTATGTTTATTTTTAGTACAAGCTGTTGTACTTTATAAAGGTTTTCTTATGGAAAACGCTGATATGAATACAAACTGGCAGCAGGGGTTTTTAATGACGCTGCATGTGTCCGTCTGTCTGCTCGGCTTCTAGGTCTTTATCCTATGTGACAACACTGGCCTGCTTTGCGTTTGTGCTGTTGGTGTTTATCTACTACATAGTAGATGTGAAGAAGTGGTGGTCAGGAGCACCTTTCTACTACCCTGGTGAGAACCTCAATGACATGCATGTGCCAGTTTTAGTGAACAAATATATCAGCTATTTACCGTATTTTCCGGGTTATGTCGCTCCGGAATGTTAGTTGCACGAGCCAAAAAATGCATAATGAGGAAGGGGGAAAAAAACCGTGTATTAGTCGGGGAACGCGCGTAGCCATAGCCGTGCACTTGACGCTAGAAGCAAGAGCTTGCGGCTCGCCTCACCGGGTAAGTGACGGCACGTTCAGTGTTGAGTTGATGGCAGGTATGGTTGTTACCGGTAATGTCTACATTTTATATTGTCAGTAATACAGATGCGGCAGATGAAGGCACACAAGCCAGAGCGACGTCTAGCGGCTGTCAATGTCACAAACACCCTGTACTCAATTCTTTAATACACAAGTCGCTCCGATGTACTTGTCACTCCCCTAGCCAGACTATGCAAAAAACCGCGACTTGTAATTCGGAAAATACGGTAATTATTGCAGTATTTGTTTGCTGCAATATATATCAATTTAATCACATTTACCTATGTGAAATCCTTCAATGCATGTGACAATCACATTAGATTGTATGTCTCCATCATTAGTATGATCATACAGTATTAACTTTAATTTGGTGTATGTTTCCAGGTATGAACTCCATCCTTGTTTATGTGGGCCATGAAGTTTTTGAGAACTACTTCCCCTTCCGCTGGCGTATGGTCAACAGCCAATCCCACGCTGAGCACCTCACACAAAACCTTGTGGCCACTTCCTGCTGGGTTTTCATTTCCTATATGCTCTACAGGAAAAAGATTTTCTGGAAAATTTAGGAGTAATGAGGCATACAGAATGAGAGGACATTGTTTACGTAATAGTTGCTGGAGTGAAGTGAGAATATATGCTGCACACTAAGGCGATTCTGTTTTTAAACACACTTGGGTTTTCGAAGTTGCAATTCTTTTTGTTCTTTAGTTTTTCAAATTTTTGATTACTACTTTATAGGATCATAAATTGTTATCAAGGCATGATTTCTCAGGAAGAACTCATCCCAGTGCAGTTTGACCATTTGACCTGTGAAAACTGACAATGTTAACCTGCTGTTTATTGAAGGGATTGTTCTCAAAACAGGTTTTTATTCCTCATATTTTACCACACACTGCAGCAGAAGGCTGTTGTTGACCTCTACTTGGGGAAAGAAATTCCAGCTTCCAACTTTATTAGAAGGAACCACTGTTATTACTTTGACAACAGTGCAATGGCCAAATGATCACTGAAGTGGGGTGCCACTAGTTCCTGGATGAAATCTTTGTAATCGTTCATTGTTGCCACATAATTACAAATGGAAGTCATATTTACATTTGAACATTCGTCATTCTTGTAAGCATCCATGTTTGATATAGATGTATGATGTTTAGTATGACTATTTTGTCCATCCATCCATTTTTCTACCCCTTAATCCTTGCCAGGGTGACTATTTTGTTTAAAATAAAAAGATGTGATATTTTGATCACACTTCCAAAAACAAGTTACAAAACTGTCTTAAAATTACAGTTGTGCAGTCATGTCAGTGTTTGCCATTCTCGTGCCAAAGGTTTGCTGCTGTTAAGGAGCAGTTTTTACACATAATGTCAAATGTGTTTTGAATGTGTACGTTACAAAATTCTTTCTTTGTACGTATTATAATTGTTACCTCTTCCTTGTCAATAATTAGCAGTGGATTTAAATATCAACTTTATTGAATACACATTTTGAATAACATGTTTCCTCTGTACAAAATCTGAATGCTGATTGTCTTTTGAATTTCTGTCTAGTACTGTCTTCAGTGATAAAATTATTTTGTCAAGATTTTATACACTTAATTTTTATATTCACTATTTGAAAATGTTTACTTAATAAAAATATTCTTAAGCATTATTGCTATTGTTTAAGGGTGTTTATTGTAATGTTAATCATTTTTGATTAACCATTAAGAATGGTGTTCAATAATGACATAAGATGCAAGGTAACATATTACTTAATGTACATAGAGTTTGTGCAGTTATGCCTGCATATTACCGGTAGTCTATTTTCAAGTTGTTTCACTGCTCTTTAGTATAGAGAAGTGTAGTTTGCTACATTGCACAATAAGGCGTGGGAATCCAGTTACAGTGTGGGTACCTTGTGGGGGGAAAAAAAAAGCATTTTGTGAGGGTGCCTCTGAATCTCGCGATAAAATCAATCCCCTACATTCATGTTTATTGTGAGAGTTTTTCCATTCTCGCGTGAATGTGTAACTTTCCCACGCCTGTTGTTTTGGCGTCTGCCCTCTGCCTGTCGGCCCTCCCTCCCCCCCCTTTTCTCACCCCTGTGCCCCGTCACACCTCCCCCTCTTTCTCTCCCTTCTTTCCTTCCAGTCTGCTTTCTCTGTTGTGCCGTTGGCCCTCGTGAGGGGGGCTGGGGAGGGATCTCGCGATTGTTGGACTCTTTCGGGGGGGGGAGAGATATTTGGAAGATGGCGCCCGTTGTTACGGGGTAAGTGCAGAAATTTAAAGTATAATGTTATTTCAAAAAGTTTACTTTGATTGTATTCAAGCGTGTTGAGTTCGTCGCCTTTTTGATGGATGAATGTGGGCGCTGGTGCTGTTGCCTCGACTTCTGTAAGCTGACCCCACACACTGTTACTTTGTGGCTTGATGTGGGGTCAGTTGTTCAAAACTATTCTTAAGAGTCGTCTTTTTTTCTGCCTTTGACTGTAGTTAACGAGTTTAGCTGAAAATATTTCGAAACTCTTGTGACAAACCGATTACTACTTTTTTCTGGATTGATTATTTTGAATTTACTTAGATTAGTTTCAGGCCCCACGAGTTGAGTACACAGTAGTATTATCTAACTAGTGTAACGAACATTACGTTAAATGTATTTGTGATGTTAAATAAAACAGTCGTTTCGCTACACTGTAAGATTCTGACCCTCAGCATAATTGAACCGTCATAAAGTAAAACAGCCCTACACGGTGGTCTGTTCTTACTGTGATATGGATTTGCACCATTGTAAAGAATCCAACTTGCTTACTATCTAGGTCAATTGCTGTATTCTGTATGTTGTTGCTCCATTTCTAGCATTGAATGAAAAAAACAGCTTTTTCAGTTTTTTTATTCAATTTTTCTAGCTTCATGTTAAAGTCAGGGACTGACTTAGACTTTGGGCATCCTCCCATTCCTTTTTCAACCATTGTCAGTCTGTTTGTGTTATCTGTGCTTGAGTACTAGTGCACTGAAGCCACGTGTAAACATGTTATACGCTGGTGTTTTTGTTTTGCAGGAAGTTTAGTGAGCGACCACAGCCTCAGCGTTTGACAAGGTACTGATCATCTTTCAGCCTTGACAGCATTAATTGTGTTGCATATCGTTAGTAATTCAAAGCATGTAGTAGATGAAATGGTGCTTTTCTCTTTCAACCTGATTTTCCCCCACTTTTTAGGGAGGCCATGAGGAATTACTTGAAGGAGAAGGATGATCAAACAGTGCTCATTTTACATGCAAAAGTGGCACAAAAGTCATACGGCAATGAGAAAAGGTTGGTGTGGAGTTGGAAAAAGCTGCATGCTGTCACTTTGTGCATTTAATTTTGTGTTTTAGATGGAAATATGCAAAATGTAAAACCAGGCTGAAATTGGCGGCCCATTCTATTCACGATTTAAGGGGAATTTTGCATTTTCACAAATCAAATAAAGCATTCATAAACTAGAATCTGTGTTTTAAAGCATTCTCAGACTCCCCATGATAATCTGATCCAGGTTTGGCGAGTGTATGTACTGGGTGTAAGGTTCTCTAGATGGAAAATAAAGCAGGAAAATGCCCCTTTAATGCATTTTCATAAATCAGAAACTGTTTTAAAATATACTCCCCATGGTAATAGACTCGCAAAACCTGCACCATAAGTGTAGTGGTGTGCGGTCCAGACCAGGTCTAAGGTGGGCTACACGGAGGGGAAAAATGGTGAAATTGCCAGTTAAAAATAAAATAAAATTAGCACAAACTTAAAAGTAGGTTGGTTTTGCTGAATGCCAGGGATTTTCTGGAATGCTTTGCACCCATTCACAGCATTAAGAAACAAACAAAAAACAACACAGAAAAGTTAAGAACATATTGGTTTCTGCTCTGATGTTTCCCTTAACTTTTCCCGTAAACTGTGAACGGAATTGAAAGCCAACTTCAGTGTAAAGTGGCGAGACCTTCCTTTTTATGTTTTGACCTCACCTATTTCCATTAGGTTTTTCTGCCCCCCACCTTGTGTGTATCTGTTGGGCAGCGGCTGGCAAAAGAAGCTGGAAAACATGGAGAAAGAAGGTTGCACAGAGCAGGAGGCTCAGCCATGTGCGTTCATTGGAATAGGGAACAGTGAGCAGGAGATGCAGCAGCTCAATCTGGAGGGGAAGGTGGGTAGAGTTTTAGGTGTAATAACAAAGTCCAGAAGCTGTTTTTTCCATTTAACACACTTGTATCTTATTTCAGTCATGCTAATAATTAACACGATATTTATTGAAGGTTCTGCTTTCCCACTGATAACTATGCTAAGAAGCTACAAGAAGAAATTACTGCACCATGCATGCTGTTATTTGCCGCAAACCTTTCTAGACATACTTGTTGCATTTTCCTCTTTGATAAATGTATCCTCAGCAGACCGTAAAAGGGAAGTGAAACAGGGACAAACAAACACAAAAATGCAAACCAAACCAATCTAGCCCATGTTTTTTTTTCCTGTTTTAGCACTTCTGCACAGCTAAGACACTGTACATCAGCGACTCTGATAAAAGGAAGCACTTCATGTTGTCTGTGAAGATGCTGTATGGAAACAGCACCAACATCGGTGTTTTCCTTAGTAAGAGGATAAAGGTCATTTCCAAACCATCCAAAAAGAAGCAGTCTCTGAAAAACGCAGATTGTAAGTTCCGGAATGGGTCGGCACTCATACACAATTATGTTGTTGATGAAGAGAGACATATTTATACAGTGTGTTGTTTGACTTTTCATCTTTCTGCCTCTTTTCGTTCCCTACGGCATCTGAAGTGTGTATAGCTTCAGGAACTAAGGTGGCGTTGTTTAATCGTCTGCGATCTCAGACGGTTAGTACCAGATACCTTCATGTGGAGGGAGGAAACTTTCACGCCAGCTCCCAACAGTGGGGCGCCTTTTATATTCATCTCTGTGAGTCAGCTTAATATGTCTTTTTAAATGTATTCACGGCTTTAATGTGATCTTTTTTGTCATCTTTGCTGTTTTGTTAATTTTGAGAGACAAAAGACATCGCCATCTCATTTTATCATCTCTCAAGTGTTTTTGGGTAATGTATGCTTTTATTTTGTTCAGTGGATGATGATGAGTCTGAAGGAGAGGAGTTTGCTGTGAGAGATGGCTACATTCACTATGGACAAACAGTCAAACTGGTGTGTTCTGTCACTGGCATGGCCCTGCCCAGACTGGTATGTGTCTGTGTCAACGTATTTGTAACTGTAGGCCCCAGTCTTTTCAAATGTGAAATGCACACATTAAGCCTTGTGCACCCCATTAGAAAATGATTTTTTTTTACCCTTTGTATAAAAATTGTTCAGTTCCTTAAAAGTGCTATAAAAATATTATGTATGATTTTTTTTCTGTTTCTTTTGATCAACTTCAGTTCTTATTGTAACTAATGCCATTTTGAGATTGTTAACCCACGTGTTGTAAATGATAAAGCCACAAAATCTGAAATATTTTTCATACACTAAGTGCAAACTGGATTTTTGGGGGATTATTACACCTTTAAACATGTCAATAACATTGATTTTAATGCATTATTTTTGCACAGTGTGAGCTTATTTAAGAAAATACTCCACCTTTTTACTCCTTGTGCAAATCATGCTCATTTCCTTAAAAAGTGCTATAAAAATATTATATGTGATTTTTTTTTTTTTCACTTTCATTGCAAAAGAAAAAGGCCTTAATTAAACCACATATAGTGGAGCCCTCAGCCTTTTAGTGGGAAACGACTTCATATGATGGATAATTGAAACAAAAAAATTAAAGCCAAAAGCTTAGAGGTAGTTATATGTAAAACATTGTTTTATGCTAAAATTAGAAAATGTTTGAATGGGAGTCGATGGTGCAAAATTGCGTCAAGGCTGAAAGGTGTAACTTCTACACAGTGTGTTATAGCCATATTATTAGATCAAAGGTTGAATTTTAAAACCTGATTAAAAAAAAACTGAAATTCTTGTAAAATTTTGTCCCAAATTTTGTTTATTTTAACCCTATAGGTCATCCGTAAAGTAGACAAGCAGAATGCGTTACTGGATGCAGATGACCCCGTGTCCCAGCTCCATAAGTGTGCCTTCTACTTGAAAGATACAGACAGAATGTATCTTTGTCTCTCACAGGAAAGAATCATCCAGTTCCAGGTGTGGATCTCACACACACACACACACACACACATTGTATTTCAATTGTAGAATCTGGTCATGACTTGAACACCAATTCTGCTTTTTGTATCTGGTTTTGATTTAACGATTTGCATAAAAAAATACTATGTAATTCAAGAAAACGGCATATGAAGTATATTTGAATTTGAGCTTTAGAGATTGTTGTCTTCAGAGTGGAATGTGTCGTATGAGAAAATTTTCAAATGGTTGTAGTAAAAATATTTAATTCAGGTTGTACATTGCCTTGTGACGTGTTATGTGAGCTGTCGCTGTATTTTTTGCCTGTTAAAAAAGCAGTCTGTCTTTGTGATCACTGGCGCTCTGTGGTGTCATGTTCAAGTGTAGGAATTGAAAATGGGAAGAGAAATGGATTTCTGTTTTGTTTCTGTTTTTTAGGCTACACCATGCTCCAAAGAGACTAATAAGGAGATAATTAACGACGGGGCTTCCTGGACTATCATTAGCACTGACAAGGCAGAGTACACCTTTTATGAGGGCATGGGCCCTGTCCCCACTCCGGTCACACCTGTTCCTGTTGTGGAGAGTCTGCAGGTTCACAAATAACTTTTTGTTTTACATTGTATCAGTTGCAGAAGTACAAATGCTCCTTTACTAACGGCAAACATTGGAAAACCTTTCACTTCCATTTGTCAACAGAATGTTCAGTTTCCATTTTTTCATCTTTGGAAATAATATGAATAGTGGTCTATGACAAGAGGCAGATCATTTTTTTAATCTTGTTTGTATTATGCCGTCAGCTATACATTTGGTCTCTGTCTATTTACAAAATAATTTTACAAATCAAGATAGTTGCAGTTTGTTGGAAAGATTACATACATTACCGTAATTTCACCTTGTTTCTTGTTCTTTCAGAATAAAATAATTAAAAAGGTGAAAATAGTTAAACATCTGAACATGCTGTCCTGTGCAAACTTATCAGCAGCTCTTGAGTAGGCTGTGGAAAGACAAAGTTACAATGTCACTTCCACAACATTTTAGTTGTAGCCTTAAAAATTCCTTACTTTTCATAGTCAGATATTTGAACAGTTGCAACAAACTTCAACTTTCTTGTATCATTTTCTTTTAAAAAATGCATAATTCAACCTGGATCAAAAAGTTATCTGTCAGTCTGCACAGGATGTAATGCTTTTTTTTCTAAGTTAAGTCCCATGTGGCACAACTGAAAGGTGTAGGACACAGGTACTCTGTACTGAGTATAACCGAAGCACACACTTCTTTCTGCTGTCTGATGTGTGTCTGACTGACAGGTTTCTGTAAAGGATGATTTTGGGCTGTCCAAGACACAAAATGACAAAATGTAGGGGCATTTCATGTGGCTAAGAAGGTGGTCCTGTGTTGGAGAGAGGCTGAAAAACAGGACAAGACTCTGACAGTGTTAATAATTTAGGATGAACATATCACAGTGTGAATGCAGCTAATATCACTGTATGACAGCTGCTAATATCAACATTCAGCATGAAATAATACACTAAAGAACATAACATAACATAATAATTTCAGAAAGAGAAATCAAGCCTCGAGTGTGTCACTGTGGTGACTTACTCCATGAACATAACCTGTTCACAGGTTTTCTATAAGAAACGCAGAGTTTCTACCTGCCTCCTCCCACCTGAAACACACTGTCAGATATGGGTTCTCCATACTGACGTGATCCCATATGTAATACGCAATGCTTTCTGTCTTTCTTTACAGTCACTCACGTCTCCAGCAGTACATATGCAACATCACACAGTGTTGGCACGACATCACAGAAATTTTTGTGCATTGCACTGTTTTTTTTGGGGGGTTTTTGTGCAAATGGGAGCGTTCTTTAGAACATTGGCAATATTGTATTACCGTATTTTACCGCACCGGATTATAAGGCGCACTGTCCAAAAATGTCACATTTTTAATTTTTTTCCATACATAAGGCGCACCGGATTA
>JAQQAE010008105.1:0-11889 GCA_029823295.1 Pseudamia nigra | reverse complement strand
ATTAAAGCTCAATCCACTGCACAAGATATTATTTATACACTGTAATAAGGATCAGAGCTGCAGGATTTGTTTACTTGAAGTTTACTTGCTTGGTTATCAATGTCACTGTCCAAACTATCACCATAAACAAACAAACAAACCCCACACCTTTTAGTCACAGGTTTGTTGGTCACCAGCCTCCCTGTTCTACACATCCACGTGACCAAAGACATGCTTCACTGCTCAAACAAGTTGTTTTGTTCCATCTTTAAACATGCACAATTTTTCAAATTTAATTAAAATGCAATTCTAGTTTGATTAATTATGCAGCTCTAATTAAGAGAGATTTTAATCAGAAAATTGATTTTATAAACTCAGCCCTAAAGGCTGTTGCAATTTAGTCAACGAGTGTTGGAAGTGAATTTGAGTTATGTTAAAGCTGCGTTTCGTGTAGATTTAATAGTTCACTGGGTAAGATTTACATGTGGTTATGTAACGTGTGGGTTTTTGTGCCTCCGTCCACTACACAGAAATCAGTCTACGTGCTGTTAGCATGGATGAAGGCAACCAGGACCACAGTGGAGTAGCAGTAAAAGATGCGATGTAAACATACCACTGGCTCCAATGCAACACAATAAATTTCACATAAGCAAACAAAATCTGCCAGAGAGCACCTTTAACAGTCCTTTTACACTCTTTAAAGTTGAAATATTGACGCCGACTGATTGTTAATCATTTTGTCTGATTAGCTGGCAGTAATATTTCCAAAGAGTTTCCAATCAGTCCATTAAACTAGGCTTTTATTGTGGCCAACTGCTGCTCATTGCACAGTGGGGATGTATGAATTCCATTAGAATGCGATGTGTGCACAGAACACATCAAATCAAAGTTAACTCCTGTTTATGTATGGAGACTTCATACACAAAATGAAGGTAAGGTCGCTGAGAACCAGAAACTAATTATATATACATCAAAGTTACCTTCACATAAGAGAATTCATAAAATATGTGCATGATAAAGTTAAGGTTATAGTAATGTATTATTAATAGATTAAACTGAAGACAACAATTGTCTGCTTCGAGTCTGACTGGATTTTTATCCATTTGTTTCAGTGTTAAGTTCAGCAGTTATTTCTAAAAAAGTCAAACATTGTTCATGTTCAACAGTGATTATTCTTTCTTGTTCTTTGTCAGGATATGAAATTATACAGTCGCAACAGGCTGCACTGTATATGTCCAGCATGTGCAGATGTAGGAATGCAATGACTTTCTGATGCTTCTGACGCTTTACATTTCACAGAGGTATTGATTCTTGGTTAATTTTTGTCATAACCTGCTGTACAACACACACATATTTCAAACAATACACAAAATTTCTGTCTATATGCACTATACATGGTGGTGGGTGGTAGAGTTGAATATTTATATGACAAGAACCATTAGTTCAATCAGATGCATCTACTGTTCTTGCATCATCTATTAAATTATGAGTACGGTAGTTCATCTCTGGTCCAAGTGAACATCTGTGACAAATTTTGCAAAACTCAATCAAATAGTTCCTGATATACATGTATAACGTTTTAAGGGTAATGTGGACAGACATAACCTCTTACACGGTAGCAGTGAGGATGCATCTGAATATGGTTTACTTATAATTATGGTTCCAGATGAACTGGTCAAAGTGTAAAATAGTTTTGGTATATTTTATATCAGTTCTAGCTTTTGTGTTTGAGTTGCACATAACACACATTTCATAATGATCAGTAATATGTGCATTTTACATCATAACCAAGCCAACCCTGGAATTCAAACCCAGAACCTTCTTGCGTGTGTGCTTACCACTGCACCACCGTACCACCAAACCTAAAGATCTTGTTGGGTGTTCTAGTCTTCAGTGGATAGTACCGCAACAAAATTAGCCTAGGGGTGAACAACTCGATTTCAATCACATTAAGTATTTGTGAAATGCGTTGTAAAATCAGGTTAGATTCATGAAGGTCCAAGTTCACAACTTAGAGAATCTGAAGTATGTGTCACTATAATGTCTAATGTGTAATGTACTGCCAGTTATCACAGCAGCTTTCAGAGGTCTGCCAGAGGTCATGTCTCAAGTTAGAGCTGTTCTGGCATCAAAGGAACCTACACAACATTATGTGGTAGTAATGTTTTGTTGTCTTGGATCATCTACTGGATTGGGATCCAGTTGGGACAAGGACCACCAAATACCACCCACAGAGATACTTTGACCCAGTTGTCTTGACATCACAGTGTGGTCCTTATCTAGGTTGTTTGCATCTTTATGCTGCACAATTTTTTGTTTCCAATAAACTAGCTTCAAGGATTAAATATTCACCTGCAGCCTTGTATCGCCTACCCGCTCACAGGTGTCATTGTATTAAGATAATTGATATTACCACTTCACCTGTCAGTGGTCATAATGTTATGGCTGATGGGTGTACAGTATGTGACCAATGTTAAAACAGCCACTACCGCTGAAAATTTGACATCATTCATCAAGAACAAAGTAGGGAAAGAGCTGAAAATCAAAGGTCTGCACAGGCTCAGCTGCAAAAACGCTTCAGCACATTATCACATTACTTTTGGATTGTGGTCTTTATAATTATGGCTTTTCAGTCATTATATTTCAGCAGTTTTACAATCAGCTACAACTTTTTTGACATGCAAATTTTTGAACTGACAAACACATGTAGAAATGGTGACAAAATTCAAAAGTATAAACAAATCATCTGTCACTCGCCACTGCCAGTAAATTTTCCTGAAATAAGGACCCAAGGAGTCAGCAGAAAGAGGCCGGATTAGCCACTCAATTTATTGTAGAGATTACTTCCAATTTCTCCGGCCCTTTTCCAGATGAATGAAAGGCCGCGTTTCCTGCTGATGTAGGATGTGTTAAAGCTGCAGTAGTACATTAGTTTGCTCTGTCAGTGGCAACACGTCCACATGCACACGCACAGTCAGGTAGCCTCATGCGCCAAAGTGTGCAGTGACTGGACAGCTCCTCCTTGTGGAGGGTCTGCTCCTAAATGTGAGTTTGGGCGGGGGTGACGTGACTTCATTAAAGCTGTTTGCACCTAAACTAGTTAATTAGGTACTGTAGTTATGGAGTGTGTCCCTAGAAATAGAAATCATGACTGAGATGGGATTATGCTTACAGTAGGTGACAGTGGCTGAGTTTGGAGCCTATAAGCCTCTGTACTATATGGTCTAATCTGCTCAAAATGGCAGTCACAGTAAAGTGGTGTTCAGCAAGACTTGTCAAATCCTGCTAATCACAGTCTGGAACTGAAACCACCGTGGGGATTTGTGCAGAAAGTGAACAAACAACAAATAATGCTACGGGGACAAACGGCATCCCACTCACAGCTGGAGCATATGCTTAAGAGGCAAATCAGCACCGAGTTCGCAACGTGATGGAGCAGACACAGGCGGAGGGAGCACCCAGATTGACGTGACGGGCAGGGGATTGAACGCTAGGGAATACAATCAATTTCTCACCTGTTGAGTCACCTACGGTAAATTCCTCCGGCTTCAGAGGCACGTCGCTCTGTCCTGCCGCTGCTGACGCTGACTACAGAAAGGAGAGGAGAAAAGGGGAGGAGGGATGTCAAAATAGAACAAGGAGGGAGAGGAAAATAAGCAAAACGGGAGGAGGGTTTGTCAGAACACACTGGGGGATATTTTTGGTGGGAAAATTCACTTCAAACACTTCATTTTCTGCGTTCAATTTGAGCCTTTTCTGCATCAATTTATGAGAACAAGAAATTAATGAAATCAATGAGAAAATGATGTTAATGACACAACCATCATCCACAAAAGTAAACAAAATTATCTATAAAATGAATGAAAATTACCTAGAAATTGAAAAAATGCACAGCCAAATGAACAAAATAGCATCAACAGAACAAAACAATGTGCAAAACGAACATAAATGAGCAGAATGACAAAGGATGTTTATCAAAAGAAACAAAAAAAACCCTAAACAGAATCCTCAGAATGAAAAAAGAAACAAAATGTATTAAATAAACAGGAAGTACTGTAAAATGAGTAAAATAATCAAGAAACAGGACGAAACAAGTATAAAAATGAACAAAATTGAGTAAAATAATCCCTGAAATCAACAAAAATTAACAGAACACTTGAAAAATCAACCAGAAATAAACAAAATAAATAAAAAAATAACAAAACTACTAACAAAATAGATGAGCTGAAAACATTAAAATAAAAAGTGGCAAAATAGTAAAAAAAACCTGAACTAAATAATCCCAAAAATGAATTAAAAAAAAAAAACAAAAATCGACAGAATACTCCACAGAATACCAAAAATAAACACAATAAACCAATGAACAAAATAATCTGTAAAATCAACAAAAATGAATGGAATAAAAAATTGAACAAAAATTAAGAAGAAAAAAAAATTAACAGTAATGCACAAATTGAATAAAAAAATAAACAGTAATAAAAAATGAGCAAAAATTGAACACAAAATTAATGAAAAACAAAACAAGCAAAAAAAGGAAAAAAGCCTAACAAAAGATCAAAATAATCCCTGAAATGCACAAAAACTGAACACTATATATGATCAAGAAAATAAACAAAAATGAACAAAATAGTCAAAAAAATTAACAGAAATTGAATGATTCATGCAACCTTTTTTTAGAGACAGAGAAGTTACAATGGATGTCTTCACATGACCCAAAAAGTACATGAATAATCATAACATCTAAAGCTATAAGCTACTAGTAAATTAAAACATGGATTTAGATTTTATTTCTTCGCTAACAGAATGGATACTGCTCTTATATAGAGATAAATAATTAAAATAAATAAATAAATAATAATAATACAAAAGATGTATATTGTACTTTTCTAAGTAGTCAAAGACACTACATTCATGACCAGATGGCTCTATCTATACAGTGACGGCAGTATTATGGTTTGGGCCTGTTTGGCTGCATCTGGGCCAGGAGGGATTGATGTCACTGATGGAGCAGTAAATTCTGAACTATACCAGTGAGTTTTTTAACAGAAAATGTCAAGATGTGTCTGCAACCAAAGTCAGCAACATAGTCCGCTTCAACACACCAGTTGTTCTAAGTTCGTCATTCATCTTCTGGATGAGTCCCGAGTTCATCGCAGGGCTGACATTCAGAGACAGATGACCATTCACACTTATATTCATACCTTTGGGCAATTTACAGTGAACGTAAGTGTACGTTTAGGAAGCTGGAGTACCCGGAAAGAACATACAGTACAATTGCCTTTCAGAATGGCCCCACTGGGATCAAACTCAGCACCTTCTTTCTATGAACTGTGCCTTCAAGAACAACAGTAATGTTTAGAAATGCCAAAGTCAAATTCCAGACCTTGAACCCAGTGAAATGTTCCATAAGGAAGTGAGCAATTCATGAGAAAAACCACCAATATCTCAAAGTTGAAGCTGTTTACTTTGGAGGAATGGGCTAAACTGTCTCCAGGCTGACCTTGATAAACAACTGACAACAAACATCCGCATACTTTTTTCGCGGATTTGTAGTATCGGATCATCTTCCTCAATAAATAAATGACCATTTGTGTCATTTGTTTAATTGGATTCTCCTCATTAACTCTCAGGGTGTGTGTGAAAGTCTGATGATGTTTCAGGTCAAATTTATGCAGAAATACAGAAAGTTCTACTAACACAAACTTTCAAACACCAACAGTATGAGTCAACAATGAACAGACGGTGCTGTGGAAGTAAAGGAACGAGACGACAAGGTCACAGAGGTGCTCCCAGTGTGTGTGTGTGTGTGTGTGTGTAGTTATTTCTGTCTCATCATTTAGTGAAGTTTTTCTTTGGCTTCTCTTTCAGGGCACGGAGCCAGAGCAGGAGGAGGAGGAAGAGGATGAAGAGGCGATGTGCATGGCTCTAACGACAGAGCGGCAGGTCTCGTCCTTGCCGGGGGAAAGGAGGCGTGTCAAGGTGTGATTCACTTCACGGACGACGACATCAGACGCGGCAGACCTCTGCTAAGTGACTAAAGTGGCTGAGAGTCCACGCTGACCTCCAGTCAAACACGGGGAACTCTACTGAATCCAGTTTGACTTTGAATAAAGGTTCCTTCGTACTCGCTGTGTGACTCTGGTAGTTTGTCAAACCCCACCGGGTCCAAGCTGTGGGACTGGCCACAAAATGGGCTCTGGGGTCACCAACGTATTCACAATTTTGTTTATGTTACTGACTTCTTTGTTCCATGTGGTTGATAATTTGTTGAATTTGCTTTCATTTTTGTCCATTGTCGTTTGACCATTTTATTTTATTACTAAATTTTATTAGTTATTTCATCGCTTTGTTTCATTTTATTTACTACTGTGATTGTTGTGTCCATTTTGAGGGCATTTATTTGATTATGTTCATTCCTAACCTGTTATTTTGTACATTTTGTTCATTTATAGCCATTTTATTGACTATTGGGCTTTTTGTGCATCCTATTGACCATTTTGTGTTTTGTTGACCATTGTATTCATTCTGTCCGTTTTCTTCCATTTTATTGATTGTTGTGTCCATTGTCTAGTTATTTTCTTAATTTTCATGATTGTTTTTGCTCTTTTTTTCCATTTTGTTGAACATACTGTATAATTCACTGTGTCCATTTTCTTGACATTTTTACCATTGTATTGATTACTGTCTTCTTGTTTTCTTAATGCTCATGACTATTTTATTCATCTCCCATGACTTGTGTTCATTTTTGTCCATTTCATTCACTCTCTTGTCCACTTTTCTAAATGCTATTGGTTATTTTTTTGTTTAGTTTCATTGTATTTATTATTTTCAGTCCATTTTCTCAACAATTTTCTTCAGTTTTGTCCCAACTTCAAGGTTATTTGGGACATTTTTACCTCCGCCATGAAGGTTATCTGATCATGTTGGTTTGTCCGTGTGTCCAATTTTTGCAGGATTACGCAAATGCTACTGGAAGGATTATGATAAAATTTTCCACCAGAGGTAACCCCTGGGCCAAGCATGATCCAATAAAATTTCAGGATGCGGATTCTGGATTAATTCTTAACTTTCTTTAACATTGCGAGATAGGGCCATTAATAAAAATCCATCCAGTAGTTTTTGTGTAACCCTGCTACCAGACACACAAACCAACATGATCATACTGTAAATCCGTGGATGCTCAAAAAATATCAGTTTGGGTGAACAACAGCCCTCTAGTACCCTCTAGTATTATTTTATTGGTAACTGTGTTCCTTATTGTCCATTTTGTTGACCATTTCTTGAGTATTGATGACTCAGTTATCATTTTGTCCATTGATTGTCGTTTCCTTTTTTTAGTCCACAGTTTTCTTATTTTCTTCTTGTAGATGACTACTTCATTCTTTTTTTCTCCGTCTCCTTGACTATTCCGTTTAGTTTTGCTGATTGTTTTATTCATTCTGTCCAACTTTTTGATTTTGTACATTCCATTGATACTTGAGTCAATTTTTAGTCCATTTTACATTATTTTGTCTATTTTAATGCCTATTTTGTTCATCTTCATGATTGTTTTGCTCACTTTTGTCCATCTCATTGATTAATTTTGTTCTGTCCACATTCTTGATTATTTTGTAATTTTTGTACATTTAATTTATTACTGTCTCCATTTTTAGACCACTGTATACCATTTTGGAAAATTTTTTGCCCATTTTGTTCATTTTTGTGATTTTTTTTCCCCCTTGGCTTTGTCCACTGTGTTTCTGTAGATTCATCTTAAGTTAAATTTTGAGTTCTTCGGGTCCCAAATGGAGGCTGTGTTTCTATTCTGAGTGCTGAACTGAAAAAGACTGGGATATTCTGCACCATCCAGTCCTTACAGAAGTGTACAGGAACACATGGAGCACATAAAGATTTCCATGGACACATACATGCTTGACATTTAATTCATTTTACTCAGGTCTTTATGGTCAGGTACATGCTGCACAGTTCTGTGCCTCACATGGTTAGAAGAACAGGAGATTATTAAATTTTGGAGCAAAGGACGCTCTGGACAAAATGGCAAATAAGCCGAGAAAATACACCTTTTAACATATGTGAAAGAGGCCACGTTATTCACTATGACCTTGAAAACAGCAGCTTTGGAGGATTTTTGGTTTTGTGCACGTAAGGTCCTTGTGTCACCCTTTTATGCGTCAAATGACTCTGGACCTCCAGCACCCTGATGAGCCCGCCTCCTTAAGTCTATGTCACTTGAATCTTTTCATAAAAATATAAAATTTAAGTAATAAGGCTGGAGATAGTCTGTGTTTTTCTTACTGCCATGACATTTCAAGCTGCCGGAGTCAGAAATCAGGGGAAAAATGTTTCCCTCTGTAGCTCATTCTCCTTTCTGTCCAAATTAAAAGACAAAAAGATAACGACAGATGACATGATGCACTTTCATGAGGCTGTGGAAATATGAAGGCAAGATGTCAACGAGCTGCCACATTGCTTTTGTCTGACAGGATCTGTGTAATTAAATCTGTCAATCACATATGATGGCCAGACGAAAAGTAAAGCAAAAGTAGCCAGTGACTTTTTAATTAACCAACGGACATGCAAGTCATTCGAACTGTACATGATGTTAGAATAACTCTTTATACAGGTATTGAATAATCTGTTTCTTCACTGCAGGTGAATAATGGATTCCAAGCATGAGCAAAGTGCAGTTTGAAGTCATGTTTCCAGAAAATGTCAAGCAAATTTGAAGGAGCAAAATAAAGAATTGACAACGTGAATTTCCTTAAACTGGACTGGAGCAAATAATGCAGTCTGTGTTGTGTCATTAACAGGTGGCGCTGCAGCCTGAATTACACATGACCAAGAACCAAAGCAAAAGAAGTAGCACATCTTCTGATTTTTGGCTAGTCAGAATGACATGGGTTGGATTCTAAGAACAATAAGGTCAAAGTATGAAATTATCAGATTGTAAGACCTTGAAAGATGAGAAAGCAGGATCAATAAGATGGTTTTTTTGATCAAGTTAAATAAATAATTCTCTATTCTTTATTACTCACTTTTTGTGAGACCAGGATTACAATGCAAGATACATGTATGAAATAATGACTGTGCTTATGAGGATAAAACCACGTGATTCAATCACACTGAGGGTTATATATTAAAGGTTGGGTATTCACACACAAGTGTGCTGTGAGTTTCCATCAGGACAAGGCTGCGGCTCACACCGCGCTCTCGGCAAATAAGTTTCTGGCCCAAAAACAACTCGCAGTGTATGATCACCTTCCTCATTCACATCTAGCAGTGACATCTTTAGTTCACTGCTTCAATCAGTAGATTGAAATGCATGTGTTTTTGCTAACGTGTCAATAAATCATTAGCTTAAAAGTTGAGCAATGTCTATTAACTGAGGTTTATGAGGAACACTGCATGTCATGTATACGTGTGTTTGAAAGGAACAAAAGATTTAGTGAAGGCAGAGAGGATGACCAATACGATAAATATTCTGGACGCCCATGCACATCAAAAACTTCTGAAAACATTCACCCAATTGTTCAAAATGAATCAAAGAGACCACAACTGTGGAAAAATGGTTTCATTCTTCATCCATACAAAGCTCCAGCTCACACTATGTTCTCCGTGAAGCAGTTTCTGACCTAAAAACAAATCACAGTGCTAGATCTTCCTCCATATTCACCTGATCTAGCACTGTGCGAGTTTCTCCTTTCTTCTAAGACCAAGTCTATGCTAAAAAAAAAAAATGTGTTTAGAGCCTGTGTCAGAAGTTAAGAAACAAACACAGGTTCTGAAACAACTGTCTGAAGACCTACTGCACTGCTTTGATCAGTGGAAGATGTGAATGTAGCGGAGTATTGATGCAGAAGGAGAAGAGACTGAAGGAGAAACACACTGAAACAAGTTTATGTTCAATAAAATTGTCAATTTTTTGTCATTGTCTTGTTTTTTAAGCAGCCATACCTCCTATGTGTAGAGGTAATAATCTACCATGTAGCATGAACACAATTAGAAGAAAGTTATTTGCTAAATGTGAAGAAAAAAATAGCTGACAGACATTGTATTTAAGGTTAGATTGTTTCTTCTATTTAAATCATAGTTTTGTCCCTGAATGCTCTGACACATCAGATATAAGCAGAAGTCAAGTTAAAGGTCTACACATCTGAAAACAGGAAGTCTTCCTTTGTCCCTTTAATGTGGCTCACTTAAACATACAGACTACAAGCACAACGTGAAGATGAGAGCGTGTCACATTGTGTTTTTATTTCCCTTATTGTGATGAGCTGAGCGCATCAATATTTAATAAAATGGCTGCTCATAATCCAGAGACGTGTTCTGCTGCTCTAATGGTAAACTTGAATGTCTATAAGTTGCTGCCTTTGCCTCAAAAGCTTGGAACGAAGAGGCTTTGTTTGTTGAACATTATGTGCAATTTTTGTTGGCTCTCTGAGTCTATGTCCAGTCAGCCCATCAAGGAAAGGGCACAATTTAAAGTGCATAACAACATCATAAATTGACCAGATTTCCATTAAAATGCTCATGGATTGCATGGGGTGCAGTGTGTCCGGCATCCACAGAAGTCTCCAGAATGTTTACGGAGATGACACAGTTGGGCAGAGCGAAGCACACAGATGGAAGAAGGAATCAGAAGAAAGGGAACGCAGCACTGCAGACAAAACCATTCTGGATCCTTTTGTGAATGTCAAACAGACTGCACCCACCCTTTGTCTAAAATCCAATGATAGCACTTTGATCATATTTGGAATCCATTATTCATCTGCATTAACGGTTTGACAAAAAAACGCATTAAAGACCTGTATACTGTACATGATACCTACTCGAACAATATGTACAGTTTGTAAGGCCTGCATCAGTTAACAAAGTTATGCCTACTTTTGCATTACTTTCACTACAGTACTTAGTGCATGTGCCTCTCAAAATCTCACACACCATCACAGAGATGTTCAACAACCAGGACCGGATGCAGCAGACGAGTTACCAATGGGAATATGTGATCAATGGTACAGTGGTCCCTCGTTTATCGCGGGGGTTACGTTCTAAAAATAACCTGCTATAGGCGAAATCCGCGAAGTAGATTCCTATTGAAAAACTTGCTCCGGCTAATGCATGATTCACACAATGAACGTGACGCCGGAACGGATTGAATTTGTTCTCCGGGGCACCACCGTATTCATTTTAAGGCTGTTTATACACCATTCTCAGACAGGCATTAACATATTCTCACATTTCTCTCTTATTTAAACACTCTCTAAATTCAAACCTTCTTAGATTTTAAATAAAAAATAAGTACATTATTATAGAACTAAAGATCAAAACATGTTTTCAGGCCTATACATTTGTTGGAGAAACCAAAAAAAAAACAAATGATTTCCTACACAAAAAACACGCTGGCCTCCAGAAACAACAAATTTATTTTCAACGATCAACCTATGAAGCTGGACACACAAGAAACCACCATTAGTGACCCACGCATCATAACCCCCCCCACTTAGCCAATCAGGACACAGAACACAATGCACGTTCATATGCCGTTAAAAAAAAAAAAAAAAAAACAACAAAGCATGAAAATTGCACAAAAAAATTTAAAAAATCCACTAAAAAGCGAGGCCGTGAAAGCTGAACTGCAATATACTGAGGGACTACTCTACTAATACACCATTTTACACTGACGCTTTAAACAAAACTGTGCTCTGTTCGGCAGCTCTGGGACCCAACACATCTCCTATTGATGTGCGGTATAAGAAATTTTATTTATTTATTTATTTATATACATACATACACACACACACATACATACATACATACATACATACACACACACACAACAAAAATATAAACGCAACACTTTTGTTTTTGATCCCATTTTTCATGAGATGGACTCAAAGATCTAAAATTCAT
>JAQQAE010008104.1:0-15428 GCA_029823295.1 Pseudamia nigra | reverse complement strand
CTCAGACCATTTTAAATGAGCTTTGGCCCAGAAAAGACAGCTGTGTTTCTGGATCGTGTTCACATACAGCTTCTTTTTTGCATTCTTTAACTTATATTTGTGCTTTCACTTGTATTTGTGGATTATACAAAAACTATTCTGTTCAATTAACGCTTCTCTGGTTGTTTTGGATTTGTGCAAACTACTTTTCCAGCCAATTTGCTGCCCCTGTTCCAGTGTTTTTGACATGATTTGCTGCCATCAATTTCAAAATTATCTAATGTTTTCCATGAAATGGTAAATGTCTCAGTTTCAACATCTCATATGTTGTTTATGTTCTTTTGGGAATAAAATATGAGTTCATGAGATTTGCAATTGACTGTGTTCTGTTTTATTGACATTTTATTTACATCCCAACTTTTTTGGAATTGGGGTTGTAATATTACTACTGTAATACTACTATCATTATGATAATGTTGTATAATACTGCATGGACATAAGATGATGTGGCTTGTTTTTTTCTTTGTATTCCCTCTTTTTCTTGTTCTTTGTCTTTCTGTTCTTTGTCATCAACTCTGATGTATTAACTAAACATTAATAATTCTAATAATAATGATAAAATAAAAACAATGTTGCCTGTGCTTCTCAGTCCAATTCTGATACGCTTGGGTAATTCTATATATTCTTTTCCTGCTTTGTGTCCATCTACAATCCTTCTTCTCAGATCTAAATGGATTTCTTTTGATGCTTTTACAAATGATGCCTCAAATCCTTTCTAAAGTGAAAATTGGACAAATATTTTAACTTTATTTCACACACTTACACCATTACTCAGTGAAAGAGTGGTGGTTTGTACTACAACTGAATAAACAGGTCAGTTCTTCTGGGGGTTAATAACATCTAATTTACAATGGTGGCAGAAGGCGTAGCCTCTTGGAGGAAAAAAAAACTTTAAAAAGATTTTCAGCATTCACTATTACATAGGCACATAGAAATTTACATGCAACACTGTTTCAGTCAAGTCTGTGTTCAAACAGGTGAATGCAGTTGTATGAATCAGTAAAAATGTCCATAATAGCAGTATTGGAAGCAAACTTGATGATGAAATTGTGCCGTTTCAGAGTTTTCTGCACTTCATTCCAGTCTTTGGCTGCAGCAGACTGACATGATGATGCACCACAGTTTTGGGGACTTTCCGCAGAATAATGTGAGCAGAACGGGTGCTTTTAGCAGCAAGTGACACAGCTAAGGAGGCCATGGAAAGTTTTCCTAGAAGAACACTGTTCTTGTTTGCAAATAAAAAAAATGACTTCCTGTTTCTGAATGAACCTAGCAGGATTTGAAATGCTCTGTTCAGGCCTCTTAAACAGGAGCTGAGAAGAATTCTGAAAAAAAAAAAAACAAGCAAACAAGATCCACTTTTCATAGAGATCTTGTTATATTGAAAATATCTTGAAAATATCTCCATAAAACATGAACCTAAATTTGTTAAGAGTCATTGTTATGTTTATTAAAGCTTGATTAAGTGTTACTTCTTCCGTATCCCTTTTCATCCCTAATCATAACTATGAAGAGAGAGTGCAGACCTCCACCAAGGCAGCTCAGTTTCTCTTCATAATGAAAACCTACCCTTATCATTTGAACCTTTGCTCATGTCTCCACGATGTTATTGCACCAAAAAATAATATTCTTACATTTATTTGACCCTCATTATTGGATTCTGTGACCATGAAAACCTTCCATTATCATTGGAATCACATTAGCACAGTAGTTATTCATGAAAGATAATATTTCCATTTCTTCCGGATCTAGTTCCATAAATGTTGAGGATATATTAGGCCTACATACAAGCGCCTAGAGATAATCGGCAATTATAATTGTCGCTATACAAATAAAGTTTGATTAATTGATTGATTGATACATCAAGTCCATGGGCAAATTACTGAATCAGCAGACTTTTCACTCTAATTTGGTATCAATTTCGTACCTATAGGTTTATTTATTACCTCACAGTAGCTATTTTTCCCCAACCCCTGTGAGTATAAGCATTCTGGATCACTATATTTGGAATATTACCGATATGTGGATCAAACTTTTTGATTAGATGGAATCTATTATGGTGTTATCCTATGTTTTTTGACTACATTTTCTGGGTGTTATTTGTGGCGTTATAAGGACAAATGTTGAATTTGGCCCTATCTCACAATGGTGAAGAATTCTTTTAAAAATGTTCTTGATCCAGACGATGATCTACATCACTCCCAGAATCTAGTTGATTGGACCTTGTACCATTTCTGACCTATCCTGAAAATTTCATCCGAGTCCGTGTCAAACTTTTTGAGTTATGTTATGAACAAACAAACAGATAAATAAATGAACACCAACAAAAACATAACCTCCTTGGCGGTTGTAACTACCATGATTTGAAATGCTTTTTAAAAAACCTAGCACTCTTAAACAGCAACTGAGAAAAGAAAAAAAAAACTGAAAAAAAGCCATTTTCATATGGATCTTGTTCTATTGAAAATATATTGAAAATATCTTTGTATAACATGAAAATCATTTTGTTATACAGTAAATGTGAAAATACACTTATCGTGAGTATTTGTCCTGTACCGGCTCTTTAATAGGGTCAAGAGTTAGTGTTAGTAATATTTAATTACTATCATCCGTAATCAAACTAAAATCACATTATCAGAACCAGCTTTACTGGCCAATTATGTTTACACACACAAGGAATTTGTGTTTTTTGCCACATCTTGTACTAACATATAAAAGACACACAGAATGAGAACCACACCAACTGAACTGAACAATAGTATGATAATATACAAATACATGTAACACAAACATCCCACCCCCCCAAGCTACCAAGGCATTGGTATTTTATCAATACATGGAAACCTGCTTCTTATAACATGCACTTTTATTGCAACATAAAACACAAAATGCAAAAATGTATTGTTGTAGCACAAAAAAAGTAATCTTTTAACATAAAAAGTCAATTGCTATCGTGCCAAACTTTTTTTTGCTCTAACAGAAAATGTGGAGTTACTGCACTAACTGCACAGCAATATCGGAAAATAAAGAAATAAGTATCTGCAGTGCTCTGTAAAATGTTTAATGCCTTCTATTACTGTAGCTCTCTTTAGCTGTACATTGCCACTTATTCTTTTACAGTCTCTAAAAATATTAAGTGCAGCTGAGAAGTTTTATAGGTCATTTTCCACGTTTATATAATATCTCCGAGCCTCTCCACCCATCCACACTACGTATTTATTGTTGCGTCTATGCATAAACATGCCAGTTTTACATGCTCCACACTTTCTACTGTCCTGCAATTTTTTATTTTCTAAGACTGGTTGGGCCTTTGAAGAGTGACCTTCAATTCATATATCTGCTACTATCTCAGTGGGACCTCTGCGGTGGAGATAAAATTTCTTTTTATGCCTCACACTGAATCAAATCACTTTTATGGCAGCATTTCTCTGACTATTCAAACAAAATGAGAACGTTAGCATTCAGCTCCAGTATTTCTCCTTTTGCGTCCCTGTTGAATTTGGATGGCAGCCAGAGAACATTTCAGAGGTAAATAATGTGTTTGGTGAGACTGTAATCTGCTCGCGTCTCAGCAAAAAAAAATATGACTTAAATCATTTTCATCATCAAAAAACAACAACATCTTGCCTTTGCTTTCACTTCCTGTCTGTGTGACAAGCTGCTGTAATTCTTGCATCACCTGCATCAGAGGCTTTGCAGGATCGCTGAACAATATTCATTTTTGTCCGGTTGTTTTTAATGAATGCTGCGAGCTGTCTCGGGCTGAGCTTCTCGAATTTGGACTCAGAGTTTTGACCAGGTTCTCATTTTCTCTCTGTGCCTCTCTTCCTCCCCCGGGGGAGAAGATGTACTGTACCTTTTACTGCTGTCCCCGCTAAGACAGATGGCAGCTATTAAAACACATTTTCATTGTATTATGGTAAATAACAAAACAATGTTTCGTGTGATGTTACTGTTCCCAAGACAGTGCTAGAATGAAAAAAAAAAGCATCATATAACCATTTTGTCATGGATTATCAGTAGACATGGACAGAATAAATTGTCTTTTATTCAGTTTGATGGTACCAGCTGTTTTGAGGAGAACAAAGTGGTTCAAAAACTTTTTTCACACGGCTTAACCTTCAGTGATTGTTCTTTATTTTTATTATTTTTAACATTGTATATAAATACTGAAGACATTCAAACTGTGAAATAACCCATATGTACGGTAATTATATGGGAAGTGTTTAACAACCCAGAACATGCTTTATGTTTTGGAGTACAACCAATTTTGTCTTCATTTAAAAAAAAAAAAAGAATGTTATTGCTTAGTTTGTTCCCGTTTACTAATTTCATTGCTCCTTTAGTTTTTATTCTACATTTCTCAAATATTGTAATCGTTTTTTGCTAATATTGTGACTTATTTTCTTGATTATATTATTATTTTTTCATTTACTTGATTATTTTCATCCTTTTTGCACATTTTATTTATTTGTAGTTATGTTAATTTTACAGTTAACTTGACTTCTGTTCAATTTTGTTAATTATATTGATAATTGTATTAATTTTTTGCTCATTTTGCTACTTTGCCTTTTGTGATTATATTTGTACATTTTTGCTTATTCTGTTGTTAGTTTATTCGTTTTGATTATTTTCTTGATTATTTTGTTCATTTTTAATTTAATTGATTTTTTACCTTAAAATTTCAACCTTTTTTGCTAATACTTATTCCGGTGACACCAAATGTAACTGAGTAGAACTTCATCAGAAATGTAACTGAATAAGAGTAAAAAGTATCCTGCAAAACAACTACTCTCAGAAGTACTGCACATTTAATGGGGAAAACCTACTCAAGCACATGTAAAGGAGTAAATGTACGTGAATACAGTACTACCTACCTCTGGTTTTATCGGATATCTTGTGCGGAGGAAGTGTGAGCATGGAGTCAATAGCCATATTAGTGCGACTACAACTACAATTCTATATCATGGCAAGAAACACTCAGTTAAGTAAAGAGGAACAACACATTGTCATTCCTAAGTTGTCACACACTGATTTGCAAAGCAGCCAAACATGTTGTAATATGATGAGATCTGGCTTTAAAGCTACTCGCTGAGTGGTAGGATGGTGCGGTTGATGTGCGGGGGGTCCTTAGGGTTAGGGGAAGGGGTCAAAGCAAGGATTAGACACAACATATACAAAATACACAACACAAATCTGGACTAAATCCCCCATCTCCCACGAGAAAGACCATGTGTTTGGTGCTTCACCGTAACCACCCCTATCTATGCAGGTTGCAGACGAAACATCACATGACAACACGTTGCCTCGTATGCCGCATGCTGACAACATCGGGCTCTCAACACGTCAGTATGTGACAACGTGGGACAGGAGACTGAGTCTTTAGCAGTGTAGATCAGTCAGTCTGAAAAATCACAAGATCTTTGAATGTGTCCCAAAGTGCTTTCACCAAAACCATCAAACGCTCTCTGAAATGCTGCACATTGGTGTTTACTGCGGCTGATAATTCTAATGAACGTATCCCCTGCAGCAGAGGTAGCTTTTGGTCGCCCTGTCCTGGGATGGTCCTCATGAGAGCCACTTTTATCACCGTTTTTCATGGTTCTTACCGTCATCTGCTTATTTTCTCATCTGTTCATCTTGATTCTAATTTTCTTGATTCTTTTATTCATTTTGCTTCTGATTTAGTCCATTTTGATTTCATTTTTTACATCTGAAACTTTTGTTGATTTCAATTTCGTTTTCTTTGTTCTGCTTCTTGTTTCATTCAATACCCTGATTATTTTGTTCATTTTGCTTCTTGTTTTGTTCATTTTTGTTTATTTTGCTTGTACTTTCATCTATTTTCTTCATTATGTTATGTTAGTGTCTCTTCATTTTTATTTTTATTTGGTTCATTTTTCTTGATTACTTTGAGTTTTCTACTTTTTTGTTTATTTTTGTCATTTTGTTCATTTTTTACATTATTTTGTTCATTTTGCTTCTTGTTTTGTTGATTATTTTGTTACTTCACCTCTGCAGGAGAGGTGGCTCTTTTCCAGGTTCTCATGACCTATCCCAATTTTACAATTATGAAAAAATGAAAAAAGAGCCAAAATTAACTAATAAAATGAACAAAAATTAATGCAATAATAAGGAAAATGATACATTTTTCATCTGATCATAGATGTTGTTAAAGACAGCAATAAACATTCCACAATGATTTTAGACACCATCTAATCCAGCCTGATTTTCAGTTTGAATAAAACAAGTAATGGCTTTTTCCGCACGGCGCCAGGATTGACAACGACAGGGCTGAGTTAAGATTCTTAGCTTTCCAGAGGTATTGAAAATAAATTTGAGTGGTGGCAGGTATGATATTCATTCAAAATGCACTCCCCTGTCCTGACAAAAAGAGAAAGAGGAGGTTTGGCTTTGCAGAAAGCTTGGCAGCTTAGACGCTGTCTGTTTTATAGGGTGGACATTCACAGTAACCAACAATGACAGCTTCTATTTTTAAACCTCTCACTCCTGAGAGAGAAATCCTAAAATCCAATACTGTCACAAAGGCTGGTGGCGCAAGCAAAATAATCTTTGTTTTCATTTAGATGTTACTAAAATGTTTAAGGTGGAATTCATGAAAAAGTGAATCATTAATGACCATTTCAAATGTTGTGATGAGGTGGGTGTTATTGTACAAATTAATCGTGGCTTGTCAATGCTTGAAGTGGACTTTGGCTTCGGCTGTTTACAAGGTGCTCAATTGGGGTCTATGTGATTGGTTGCATTAAAACCAACCTTGTAAAGGTCCCGTTCTGTGTAAATTCATCTCTTTGTATTCTGAGGTTTATATAAAATCTTTGATCTAAAATAAAAACTCTGAAAATATGGACTACTTCTGTGCTACCAGTCTTAAGAAATCACACCAAGAAAAAAACAAGCTGTTTTGATTTTTGTAATTTGTGACATAACAATTCAAACTAATCACAGTCAAGTTAAAATGCATTAGAAAAATGTAAAAGATAATAAGGTATATGAGGATGAAGACTGAACCATAATGACCTGAATGACAACGTATGTGGAACCAGGAAATCAACAAAACAAGCAAAACAAATTTCCGAAAATTAAGAAATTCTAAAAAAAATGAAAATGGAATGAGAATAAAATGGGATGCAATGATTTGCAAATCTCAACAACACATCGGATGCTGAAACTAGACATTTTGAATTTGATGGCAGCAAAACATTTCAAAATAGTTTGATCATACCAACAGTACACACCAACTTTATTTTGGAACCGTGGAAATGAATACAAAGTACACTCAATAATCCACAAAATGGATAAAAAAAGAAACAATAATCAAGAAAATATTCAAAGTGAGAAAAATATGATCAGAAAATGAACAAAATGACAACAAAATCAACAAAAACTTGAGAATGAAATAATTAAAAACATAAACATGTTTTGTATAAAGTCTGTAACTTCTTTTCCACTGCGAGAACTTTTCTCATTTACCTGGGTAATTTCCATTGCAATTACCCGGCTAAAAGAATTTCCCCCGACCCCAAACTTTGCACAGAAAAAGATCCTGGTAGTGGGGTAGCAATTTTCAGATTATTTGAAATTCTTAGAGGTGGGGCTGTCTGCTGACCGCTGCCTGGTGGAACACATTCACGTCTTGCTCTTCCATATGTGGAAGCCGGTATGCTGCTGCAGACTTGTTTATTTCATTTCTACGAGCTAAATTTTGTTTGTTGAGCATTTGGAGAATGGACCAAAAAATGAAGAGAAGTTATGAAAAATGGACAGACATTGAGGTCTGGGCTCTTTTCAGCATCTTTGCTGAAGAAATTCAGCCTGACTTCAAGTTGCGACTTGAAATGACAGAGCATATAGAAAGTTAGCTGACAAGCTGGCAGAGTTAAACATAGGGCACATGCCAAAACAAATCCACAAAAAACTGAAGAAACTGAGGCAGGATTACAAGACTTGGTTGAAGTAGTGCGACTGTTTCAACCAGCAAATCAGACGAGTGATTTTTGTATGTTTATTTATTGTCACGGCACATTGTTTTTGCACTTTTTGTTTTTTTTTAATTTAAACAAATTCTGACCTTATATTGTCTGTTCATTTATATGGCATCAAAATATAACTACAGTATAAGCACTTTTAAAGTAGTATACGAGTAGAATTAAATACAGGTAAAGGTGTAAATCTGTATGAGTGCAGGGTTTTTTTTGTTTTTTAAAAAAAATAATAGCAATTAAAAAGCACCATTCATCCATCCACATCCATAAAGTAACAGTACTTTTACTTCAGTACTGTTTCTGTGTACTCTACCCAACACTGTAAACAAAGTATGATTAAAAACTACTAGTGGATGACTGTTACAATTGAGTTTCCGTAGGCATGGTTTTCAGCTCAGGGAGTCACTGAGTGTGTTTCGCCCGATCCACACCCAGACATGTGGAGGGGAGTTTTGCAAACACACACCTCTATCTTCTGACAGGATGGGGGCAAAACACATCACCCAGGGCTATTATAGAACATAGCTGAAGCTCTGTACAAACACATAGGGCCTGGCGACCGGATTTAGTTACAGGGGGCTGTCTGGGGAGTTCAGAGAACTGACTCCTAGCTTGGTTAGCCAGACCTCCTTGTAACATATGGGGGCTCATCCAGGAGATAAAACCAAGAGTGAATAACCATAACTTCTGGGACATTCAACCAGGACATGAAACTTAGTGTTAGCAAGTATTTGTGTGCTCAGGTGTGTGAAAATAGTCCAT
Organism: Pseudamia nigra; assembly: GCA_029823295.1. Lineage (NCBI taxonomy): Eukaryota > Metazoa > Chordata > Actinopteri > Kurtiformes > Apogonidae > Pseudamia > Pseudamia nigra. Next base: position 6,621 of record JAQQAE010008104.1, on the reverse strand, counting down.
GGACCGTTTGAGTTAGTGTGGCGTAGCTAACATCAGGTAGCTCGGTGTTGACGAAGCAAAGCAGTGTGGGTTGGCTTAGTGGCTAAGCTAAACAGTCAGTGGCTGGCTGTGTTGCTGCTTTGGCATTGTGTTGCTGTGTGTGCCGATGTGGCATGTGTCAGCGCATTGGTTTTTGGTCTGCTGCGTGTGTTTCCTTTGGTCCTAGGTACCGCATGCATCTGGTAGAGTTTGTTTACTGATGGAGGCTTTTGTCTGTTGCAGGTTGATAACTTGGTAGCTATAGGACTAGCTCATGTTGTGGACATTAGTGGTGTTTGAACCTAAACTGATTTATGTTGTCACAGCTCTGTTAAGCTTTGATTTGGCATTGTGTGCTGCATGCATTTTGTGTGCCACACGTGTCCTGTAGGCTTTGTTTACCAATGCTGGTGGAGGCTATTGTTGTTAGCATGTTGCTAGCTTGGTAGCTTCTGGTGCCAGCACAAGCTGTTGACCCTAGTTTGGGTGTATTTGTCTGTAATCATGCTGATTTGGGTTATTGCTGCTTTAGTAACTCTGGTTTAGCATTGTGTGCAGCACATGTCTGGTAGATTTAGTTTGCTGGTGTTGACTGAGGCTATTGTTGTTCGCAGGTTGCTAACTTAGTAGCGTCTGGTGCTAGCCCATGCTGTGGACCCTATTTTGGGTGTACATGTTTGAAATTGAGCTGAGTTGTGCAGTTGCCATTCAGGTGGTTTTTGGGTTGGCGGTATTTGCCACCTGCGTTTCTGTAGGTTTTCCTGTTTGTGGTTCAAGTGTTTAGAGACAAAATCACAGGGTTTGTGCCAGTGGAGTTTCTTGAAATGGAGGTAACACACAATCAGTAAAATGAGCCTGATAAAGCTAAGCTATGGAAGCTGATAAAGTTTCTGGACGTAGACGTTTCCGAGGAGGCGGAGAAGCCGGAGCTTGTGCCGTGGATGTTTGTTTAGTGTAATGATGAAGAGTGGGACCGCTACCAATTACAACTTGATAAAAAATGTGAGGAAAAGATGGAGCAGGAGGAAAGGGTAAGAGAGAGAGAGAACATGAGAAGTTCAAACATGACTGGGAAAAGGAGATGCTAGCTTTACATAACTGATGTCAGGATTATCATGAAGTGAGCGAGGCAAGTGAGTGTTTCTCTCTGGTACCACAGATGTCCTTGACTCCATGTGATGTGGCTGAGACCAGAGCTCTGGAGATAGAGTACCCTGAAGTTCTTCCTGTCTGTGCAGTCACTTGGTCTCAAGTGGAGACATTTAGTGATGGTTCTGGTGAGGGCAGTATACTAACTGAGGAGCCTGCTGTGGCCACAGGTGATCCGAATTCTGTTGACCTTGCAGATATGGTGTGTGTAGAGTGGTGTGATGGGGTGACCTTCCCATGGTAACTTAGGGTGCACTGAGTGTGGCCCAGAGACAGGCTTCCACTCTAGTTCCCTTTGGAGAGATGGTTTCATCTGAGAAGGAGGGTGAACACATGGTGAGGACAGTTCCCACAGGTGATCTGGTTGCTGATGACCTTGTAGACACTGTGTTTGCAGAGGAGTGTGAGGTGAGTCAGCTTCCTGTGTTGACTCAAAGTGCATTAATGGTCACTCAGAAACAGGTTTCCACTTTAGTTCCCCCTGGTGAGACGGTTGCATCTGAGGAGGAGGTGGAACACGTGGTGAAGACAGTTTCAGTGAGTGATCCAGATCCAGCTGATCTGGTGGATACTGTATTTATGGAGTGGTGTAAGGCCCAGATTGACTCACAGTACAATGATTGTGACCCAGAAACAGGATTCCACTCTAATCCCCCTCAGAGAGACAGTTTCGTCTGAGGAGGATGGTGAACACATGGTAGAGACCGTTACAGCGAGTGATTTAGATGCTGTTGATTTCGCAGATGTTATGTTTGCACTAGGGAGTAGTGAGAATGAGTCTCCCAGGTTGACTCAAAGTGCATTGATTGTGGCACAGAAAAAGAATCTAACTTTGATTCCCCTCGGAGAGACAGCTTCATCTGAGGAGGACAGTGAACACATGGCGGAGGGCTTTTATCTCAAAGACAATGTGCTTATGAGACGGTGGAGAACTTCAACTCAGCCAGCTACTGACGAGTGGATGGTGCTTAGTCAGATAATGCTACCTTTGTTATTGTTAGGTTTCTTTTCTCGTTTTGGTTTACCAAAACAGGTGCAACATGATCAGAGAACCAATTTTGTGTCAGGTGTTTTCCAGGAGGTAATGAGTAGGCTTGGTATTTCCCAGGTAGTTTCCTCTGCTTACCATCCACAGTCTCAGAGAGTATTAGAATGAGCTCATCAGACTTTAAAGACCATGATTAAGGCCTACAGCATCCAGTTTCCTGGTGACTGGGATGTTGTACTTCCTTTTCTGCTTTTTGCAATGAGAGATTCTGTGTGTGACTCTATTGGTTTCACTCCTTTTGAGTTGGTGTTTGGGTGCAAAGTGAGAGGTCCCTTAAAGTTGTTTAAAGAGCAGCTGCTGCAGGTTGACTGGTACTTCTGTGCTTCAGCATGTGTCAGATTTTAAGGATCATTGGTATACAGTGTGTCAGGTCGCTCAGGAGAATCTCCATCAAAATCAGAGTCGGATGAAGGTGAAATATGACCAGAAGGCAGTTGAATGTAATTTTTCAGTTGGAGACCAGGTGCTGGCTTTAGTTGAACAATGAGCGTCTGGCCTCAGTGTGTCATTTTGTGGCCCATATACAGTGTTGAAGAAGATTGGTGACAAGCATTATGTCATTTGCACTCCTGAAGGAAGGCGAAAGACTAGGCTATGTCATGTTAATCCATTAAAACTATATCAGAGACGTCAGGGTCTGTGACGTGTGACATCATAGGACAGAGCTCAGATGATGTGAGTGGTGAGGTGAATACTGTGGAGTTCTGTTTGAGGGACTCGGAGGTTTTGAGGGTCAGTGGAGACATTTACCATCTGAATGGAAGTCAGATATCAGGGCTCTAATAGCTGAGTTTGCATCCCACTTCCAGTATGTCTTGCACTCAGGGAAAGAGGTTGTGGTCCACACAGATTACAATCCTTTGTCATTTGTAGCCAACTTTAAAATACCGAACTAGAGAGTGTTTTGGTGGCCTCTGGTGTTGCAGGCTATATGCCTGCAACACCAGATCTAGAACCGTGGGTGTCACGGTTCAAGATCTTCATCAGGAAAATCAGAAAAATTTTGCATATTAATTGTAATTGCTATTTTTGTGGCAATGCCTTTTAAGATAGGTGTATTTTTCTGTGAGACATGAAGAATCCCCTGTACATCATCAACCTGATTTGCCAGTCCTGAGAAACCTGCAAGCTCCACAGTTCTGGAACTGAAGAAGCTTCCTGGATAGGTAGTGAAGCGTCTTCAAACCAAATTTCCAGTCCAGTTGACAGAAGGAAAACCACACGCCTTGGATACCATGACCTGGATGACTGAGAATCTTCACAGACATTCCTAGCATTTGTTTTATGTCAGAATCTGATCTCAGGTTACCTTGAGAGTGATCTGAGGTTCAACCAGAGTGTTTTCTCATTAAAGATCTTTACACACCAAATGCATTTTTATATGATTAATTCATGCATCATTCTATTTTTACAAACCCCTCCATATATAATCAGTACTTTCTCACAGAAATGAAATATAATATGGCAATAACCAATGTTTCAATTTTTTCACACAAATTCTGATATTTTCTGGCACATGCAATGTGAATAAATACATCATGCAGCAATCTGTGTGAAACAGATGCCCTGTTACAAAAACAAGGATGTAGCCCACATGTTGACATGCAGCCACTGTTTTATAAAAGAAAAAAGTGACACTGTCCACCATAAGAAAACATAGAAAGAAGCAGACAGACAATGAACCAAAGGAGAGTGCATCAACAACTGCACCAGTGGGACAGTGAGGAGTTAGTGTAACATGAATCAGATTCACTTTGTACCAGGTGTGTGTTTTTCCTTGGACACAGACCCAGAGCAACAGAGCACACAAGAGACACATGTGGAGACACACACATTCTGTTCCTGTTGATAGTAAATCAGTTCTATTTCTGCACAACAAGCTGACACAAATGCACTGGAATCCTTGACCGCTAGATGCATAAGTGGGTCAAAAATGACCTGGTGAGGTTGTTTTCATACAGTACAATATCTTTATAATGAAAAGTTATCATTTCATATTCTAGGTATTTCTCAAAAAACATGCCATTTCCCTTGATCAAATTACCTTTCATACATTTTGTTGAAATTCAAATTTTTGTATTACTACTCTAAGCTTCCATAAGTGGGTTCATTTCCTATGCAATTTCATAAAAATCTGATAAGAAAAAAAAAAAAAAAACGTATTTTCCGGATTACACATCGTGGTTTTTTGCATAATCTGGCTTTGGAAGCGACAAATGCACCGGAGCGACATATATAACATTTTTTTCAAGTGTTCATTGTTACTCAGACAGCCTCTAGACGTCACTGTAGGCTTGTGTACCTGCATCTGCCACATCTGTATTACAGACAATTTAAAATGTAGACATTACTGGTAACAACCATACCTGCCATCAGCTTAACACAGAATGTGTTGACGCCATCACTTACTTGGTGAGGCGGGGAGGCGAGCCACAAGATCTTGCTTCTGGCGTCAAGCGCGACGTGTTCTCCAGAGCGACTTATACACATTTTTTTCTCCTTCATTATGCATTTTTTGGCTTGTGCGACTAACATTCCGGAGCGCCATATAACCCGGAAAGTATGGTATAAAAAATTTGATATGAGGAAATCCATTTCATCGGCTACCTTTTGCGAATATTGGGAGATGCTTAACCATAGCAAAGAGAAAGGGGTTGCTAGATTTGAGGTTTGGTGCTGGTTGAATGAGCGTGACATAATTAAAACAAAGTCTGAAGCTTACTGCTACCATTATTACAAACCTGAATAAAATGGAAAATGTTGTAAGTTTTCTGCTCCAGTTGTGTGCTCTGCAGCTTTTTATCTTTTTATTGTAGCATTGCTGTGTGCTTTTGTGGATGTGTTCAGTGTTACTCAGAGAGGTCGTGTTGTAGGCTGAGCTTAGCTATTAGCTTAGCTTAGCTGCTGCCGATGTGAGAGGCTTACGTCATTTCCACATTTTTTTCACATTTGATATTCGCTCCGTATTTCCACAGATACAGCAGAATTACCCACCTCCTCTAAGCGACAAAGTTTTTGATTCAAATTTTCAAATTTTTTAAAAATTTGAGGTGTTACCATCAAGAAATTATGTGTTCATTTTGAAAATGTAAATTTATTTCTGGCAATGGAAATGCACCTAGTGCCCCACACAAGAGATTATTTTACACACCAAGATTTATTACATGGGTGACATGGTGGTGCAGTGGCACTCGTGCCTCACAGCTAGAAGGTCCTGGGTTCAATCCCAACACCGGATGGTGGGGCCTTTCTGTGTGGAGTTTGCACGTTCTCCCCATGTCTGTGTGGGTTCTCTCCGGGTACTCCGGAGAGAAAAGAACCAAAACATGCACTAGGGATTAGGTGAATTGGTGACCGTAGGCATGAGTGTGAATGGTTGAACTGCGATGAAATGGCAACTCATCCAGGGTGTACCCTGCCTTTGCCCCAAGTCAGCTGGGATAGGCTCCAGCACCCCCCCCCCCAACATTTGCAAGGATTAAGGGGTAGAAAATGGATGGATCTGTTACATGCAAGTATTATCTACATTTTTTTTAACCTCAGAAATGTGTGTGTGTGTGTGTGTGTGTCATCATGTAAAAGTAAATTAACACTAGGTAGCTAATTAAGGTAGCTGACATTACTGAATGAGCTGTGTGTGTATGTGTGTCAGAGGTGTGCATGTGTGCTGCATAATATCGGAGCTATATAATTCATAACATTCTGGTCATGGGTTTGTGTCTAAAAGCAAAAACTACATTTTTAAAACTCATCTTAAAACCCACCTTTACCCACTGAGACATTGATTTTATTTGCTCTTGTATGGATTTTATATTATTTTTATTGCTTGTTTTTTTTATAATGGGACCTTTGTATTATTGTGTCATTTGTACTTTTAGTTGTATTTTGTTTTTATTTTTTATTGAGTTATTTCTTGTTTTTATGTACTAGATCTTATTTGTCCTTGATGTACAGCACTTTGTTTCAGCTGTGGTTGTTTTTAAAGTGCTTTATAAATAAAGTGGATTGATTGTTTGATCTGATTTGTGCCAAGTTTGATGGAAGCGTGTAGCGTGGGAAGAGCACTTCTCATAGGGTTAAGGGATTGGTCAACTCACTGGAGAGAGATGAGGCTTCAGACAAACATACATACATACAGTGGATCTCAAAAGTCTACACACCGTTGACAAATGCCAGGTTTTTGTGATGTAAAAAATGGTTGCATAAATATGCGCACCCCTAAACCAATGCTTTGTTGCACCACCTTTGGCTTTTATTACAGCACTCAGTCTTTTTGGGTAGGAGTCTATCAGCGTGGCTCATCTTGATGTGGCAGCATTTGCCCCCCCTTTTTGCAAAACCATTCCAAATGTGACAGATTGTGAGGGCATCTCCTGTGCACAGCCCTCTTCAGATCACCCCACAGA
>JAQQAE010008103.1:0-15428 GCA_029823295.1 Pseudamia nigra | reverse complement strand
CCAAAGAGGAGATTTATGGATGTGGTGAAGGAGGACATGAAGGTAGTTGGTGTGAGAGAAGAAGATACAGAGGATACTGTAGGGTGAGATGGAGGCAGATGATTGGCTGTGGCGACCCCTGAAGGGAACAGCCCAAAGGAAAAGAAGATTTACATGCCTTATTACGCAACACTATCAAATGATAACGTTAGCTGTTGTGTAACAGTAATTAATGGGTTTTTCAAATATGCTGTTTTACCTCAACATATGGTGTTCCTCTAGATTTTCACTATTGATTTTTCAGCTGCTGATCAGTTGCTAAGCAGTGAAATGACAGTTTGTCAGTCTGCCTATGTTTAAAATGACACAGCGGTAGGAGTTTATCCTTCAATAAATGCACTCAGTGGAAAATACCAACAGTGTGAATATGGCCAACTGTCTTGAGAATGCAGTGAATGAGTGGACGTACGGTACTGAGGCATTTCCAGCTATATGGTCAGCCCCGTCTCAGACATACTGACTTTTTACATTTTAAAATGGTTAGAACTGCGTTTCACTGAGCTACATGCAGCACACCGACTCACTCTGCCCTCTGATAAACACTGAATGAACCCGTCGGTGAATAACCTTTCATCTCCTTGTACACTATAAATCATGACTTTCCCTCACAGAGAAGACATCTGGCTAAATAAATCTGGACGTCACCAGTGGCTTCTCTCACTCCACGCCAGCCCCCGCCTAAACCAAACAGGATTTTCATTTCAGAAAGAACGTGTCTGTCAGTGAAAAGGTCCTGTTCCTTTATGTATGAAAGAGTGACTCCTGACAACGTACGAACCTCATTCATATGAGGAAAAAAAACCTCAGCAGTGCAGTGAAGGTGGCCTTAAGAGAAGAAGACATCAGAACAAAAGAGGAGCCATAAAAAGAAAAAGGGACAGATAAACAGAGATAAGGGAAATGGAAAGATTCCAGTGATAAGGAGAAAACGTGCATGAAGAGCGAACCCCTTCATAAGCCTCATTCATATAGTGAAAAAGGAGATGGAAGCATTTCTATGGAGGCCCACGTTATCAGATACAACAATGGGACATCCACACTGTAATATCAGACTCAATATCCAGGAGGGTTTTTGATTTTTTAATTTTCATTGACATATTGGGCTAAAATTAAATTTAACTGTTACTATATTGTGTTGTCTATAAAGACAACAGAGAAGTTCAGATGTGCTTTCAAACTGCTTGTGCTGTCCAGTCAACAATATGCCACAATCATTAAAATGTAACTGACAACTGATTCATTCTTTGTGCATTTCAATCTAATGAAGTACTATATACTGAATATTTACATTAGTACATATGTAGGCTGTAATTCAATAGCTATTCCTAGAATACTGAATTACACTAACATAATTTGGACCATTATTATTACCACATCAATGGTCATTTAAAAAGCTAGACCAGATAAACAACCTCCAAAAACCTTCAACCAAATCCAGATAAATGAGTCCACGACAGCCAATCGACTGAGGAAAACTCATTTAGCTGAGTTTGATGGGTCCACATTGATATTTTCTTTTTCCTGCAGGAAAGTCCTGATATGAATTAAAGAAATAATCTACTCTGAGCTACAGTACAGAGCTAAAATCCCTTATCTAAATAAAAACACCTTTTAAACAGCTTCCATTTTAAGTCTTTTATGAAAAGCATTACAATGTTTTTCCTTTTCTATTAAAAAGATTTCAAGTGAACACACATGAACGGAGGAACGGACAACGCAAATGAAATTATGTGCCTAAACCGCGGCAGCATCTTCGATACATGCTTAAAATTCAGCTCCATTCTATGTTCAAAGTCTGCGTGAAACAAAAACAGTGCTTCCACTTTACATACATATATAAAACTTTGTTATTGTGTACGTGAACTTACTGATCGGGTGATACAGCTACGGCAAGCACAAAAGTTAACTATTACTAGTGAATCTACTGCAGCGTAGACAAAAACACAGTGCACAGGGACTAAATGGAATACAGTGTGTTCAGGTGAGTGGTGCCTCTGTGGTTCTATTAATAGCAGGAGCTGTGGCGAGAGCAGAGCATCCAAAAGGAGTGTGGCGCGGAAGTGACTCGGGGCATGACTCCATTGTTGCAATCACTAATGAACTGTTAACGAGAGAGGGAGTGAGGGCTGCGTTCCGCATTCGCTCCGTGTTATGTTTGCTCTGAATACATTAATCAGCGAGTTGAGAAACAGACAAACACCAAATTGGCGAGAGGGATGTGTCGAGCTCAGCCAGGTTTATTTTGGCTTAGCCAGAACATCACTGGGGTGGATAAACATTACATTATGTTGCAGAAAACAAAAGTCCTTGAACTTTGCCAATTAAGCCTGAAATTAAAAGGCTCAGCCAAATTTCCCAGATTGGAGTATTATGACAAGCCTGATAAGCAGCGGTGTGGTTTTTTAATCATTAATTTAGGATGTCTTCAAAGGACACACCATTAGGTCAAATCAGGATAGGCTCGAATGTGAGACTTCACTCTCATGTATTTTTATCTAACATTTCACATAATAATTGAGGTTAAAAATGTTAAAAATCACTTTGAAAGGTCAGTTTGTGATATTTAGTGACATCTAGTAGTGAAGTTGACTTCCCTAAATACAGTAAACAAGTGAAAACTGAAGCAGAACCACCAAACTTTGTTTGGTCCGTTCTGCTCTTTTTAGTTAGAGATGATAATTCACGTCCACACTCTGACAGAGTTTAACAGTAATGCATCTCAACGCGTCACATATGAAAACAAAAGGACAATAAGTGGAAGTGGAACCACTGTCCAAACAAAAGTATCATGACTGTGGCTGGAGACAGAACGTCAGTACTTCAACGGCATTAGTCAGACTGTTTTGTCATTTAGGACCACATTTCAAAATATAAGGGAGAAATGTCAACAGTTTTTTTTTCCTTTTAAAATTCATATTATGTTGACAGACTGCTTTATATTGTGGTAAACATGTTTATTTTTATGCTGCGCCAAAGGTCTTAATAGAAAAAGTCCTGCAATGTTGAAAAAGACGATTTAAATGAACCACACTGTGTTAAACATGTCACCGTTTTTATGTAATGAAATTTGTTTCAATTGTATTTGTATAGCACTAATCGTTATCCAACATTATCTCTAGGCACTTCACAATTTAAGGTTCAAACGTGAAAACTTTATGGCGAGAAGCCCCACAGAACCTCTGAGCACAAGTCTAGGGCGACGGTATGAGCGTATAATAATGCCATCATGTACAGTTGTGCTTATAACTTTACATACGCTGACAGAATTTGTGAGTTTTGGATCGTTGTCCTGTTGGAACATCCCATGCACAGCTTCCAGGCTGATAAGTACTAATTATCCTCTAGTGTTTTCTGATAACATGCTGCATTCACCTCAACCTCAATTTTGACAATTTCTTCCTACTTCCTTTCAAACATGAGAATTTTGCTGCAGATAAAAAATATTTTTTTCCACCTTGTTTCTGTTTTTTTTTTTTTTTGTTTTCAATGATTACAGATTGGTTACATTTGATTGTGTTTATTTCTTAAAGGATTCATTCATTCAGCCACGGTATGCAAACATATGAACACAACTGCACAACGGTAAACGGTAGAAACAAAAAAAAAAAGTACTGTTCAGGAAGTGGCAGTGAAATTGATGCATGAATTTTTTTCAATGATCAATACTAGCAGGAAAGCTCACAGACTCCATGGAAGCAGCCCACTCTTTGTACACATGAATGTCTCATTCTAAGAAAAAAATACACTTTGTTTCAATATACACTAATGAATACATAATTATGCATCTTATGCGTCTAGAAATCTTACACAGAGGACCTTTAATGGTTACATAATGAGTAATTCTACAGCATCTGGATTAAATTTATTTTGCATTCATACATTAGATTAAATCTAAATTGCCAAGTGTATCCATGTGTGTGCAGTGGGGGTAATGTCACTGCTGTGGTTCATCAGTGCTAAATGAATACAGAGGAAGCACAACTACCACATTTAACAACTACATGCAGTAAAAGGTTGGAATTAAACATGATAAGATGGAAAGAATTACAAAAATGTTTGATAGAATTGTTGACATAGACATTTGTATCTACCGGTACTTGACTCTGGCCTTGAAATGATAAGACGGTGTGCGTTTGTGTGCATGAAGAAGAAATTGTTAGGTTGCCCTGATACACTGTTAGCTTTGCTTTAAAAGAAGCAGATAGGAGTGGTTACCCAAAGCCACGACGGTAAGCAGAATTAGCAGAACCATCCCGTGCCCTGTTTGGGTCCTAAACTCAGAGCATAAGACAGAGTGTCAGTAAACAGGTGGCAGCAGAAGAGAAAGAGAGAAATTCACAGGTTACATCAGAAAACAGAATCACACGTACAGTCAAAAATGAGATGGTGGTGAAGTGCACGGATATGGTAAGTTGATGTGTCTGCATTTGAATCAGTCGGATGATCATATGATGTCCCGGAGAGCTGATTAAACAATTATCTCCTTGATAATAAAATGCTTAGATGGATATCGCTGACAACATTTAAACTGTCAAAACCACAGAGGGCCAAGAGAGTTATCAGGAGAAATTATCCGTAAAGCCTCACACACGCCCTACCACTGCCTACTTTAGCAATCAGCTACGAATGTAATGAATTTAATAGCTCACCCCCTGCTCTTTCAGTGGTTTATGGCAGCAGCCAATGCATTATATATGATTCCGTGCAAGTTTTTACAAGATCATGGCTAAATAATGACATAATTTGATTTATAATGCCTTTGAGTGTTTTAGATATTCATTTGAGTTCTACTCTCTCCTGACATGTTTACGCTTTAGACTAAGTAAAGGTTGAATAAATGAATACAGAGTATGTACCTCTGCACCAGAGCCGTTGGTTGGGTATATTGAATATAAGATCTAGACAACTGAAGTTTGCAACGGAGATAAATGAATGTTCTTGTCTGGCTTGGAGCTGTTTGTGGTTAATTAGCATGCGTGAATTAGTCATTTCATTATGCATTACAGTAACACTCCACCCAGCATCTTTCTTTCAGTGTCACTCCTTTTCCCTCGCAGGCTTGAAATTGTGTCATTCTTCACAGAACAGCTGCTGTGGCCAGCTTAAATAGAGGTGTGAGTCAATTTAATTGTGACCCAGTTTCACAACAAATTCAACGAACAAAACCTTTACTCCTGAAATGTCATCTACTTCTGTGCTGATCATGTGTCTGTTCAATATGAGCCAGATACATTGTGTTTAGGATCCGGTTTGAGGAAAACATCATTTTTAAAAATGCCCATGTCGTGCTCATTTGAAGCAATTTCATTTTAATCTTGGGTATCTCTAGATTAGCTTTGCATCCATCATTACACTCAAAATAGTCTATAATTACTTCGGAACAAAAAGAAGAGATTACATCCGGGGAGCAGTCTTCCTAAAATGATATGTCTCAACTGGAGTGTCCTGGATGAGTAGAGGATGAGCTAAATAATAGAAATACGGTGGGGGCTGGTGTTAAATGCAAGCTTGTGTAACTTGAAGCTTCTGTTCAGTATCTTCCTGGCCAACATTTGATCCATTGCACCCAAAATTGGCAAAGTAGAACCTGCTCATCTTGAGACTTCGACTATCATCTGTCAAGTTTGCTGATTTTGATCCAGGGGCTAACATTCTGACCAAGAAGCGACTTGGGGACGGCTGCTGTTCAGTATGAGGACAGGTTTGGAGATTCAGTTTTTTTCTTACCTGTTAGGGGGGTATCTCTGGGCTTGGTCAATTGAACAGCATCTGTTCTTGGCAGTGTAGTGGCAGAGAGGGACAGTGTCATATCATTCTCTGGCTCCAGCCTTGCCCCGTACTCATCCTTCAGTTATGCCAGTGTGGAAAAATCCACTCTCACAGAGATATGTAGTTGCTAAAGGTAAAGGACACTTGAAAACCCCTGCTCTAGAGCCTAACACTACCCTTGCCCTTAGCCACCGCTACAATGAGAAAGACCATCTAAAAGTCTGGGACACTATAATGTAATAACGTGTCTACTTGGAAACCAAGCCACGCAACCAAGTTTGCAAGACTTGTAAAACACAAGGTGCTTCTCCAAAGGATTTCTAAGAGATAGGCAGACTGATATTTACACCTGCTGGCATGTTTAAGGTGACAATTCCCCATCGCAACACGGTAGATAAGTCAGAAAACACAGAAAAGCATGCCGTGGACAATTTCAAGGATGTTTCTAAATGGTTCAGAAAGACAAAAAAATGGATGGTGAAATGCTGAGTGTGACACTGACTGTGTGTACTGTGCATGTGAGTGAGTCAGTACCTCATCAGTCACTTGGTTGGCTCTCATAGTGATTTGTTCTACCGTCATGTCATCCATGTTGCTGCTTTCCTGTTTGGAGGCTCCTCCGGTGGCACCGAGCTCGATATTTTGTGGCCTGAAAGACAGAGGGAAAGGGGCAGATGTTTAAAGGTCACTCAGTGTCACAGCACTTGAGGCAACTGTCATAGATGGAACAAAAAAAATATCAGTAACCAAAAATAAAATCTGAAATCTAACTTTGCAGTAAGCTGTGGTTATTTTCGGGGACCACGTGCAAACAAAATAGCTACAACAACAATAACATTACACTTGATTTTTATGATATAAACTTAACAGGTTATCAGTCGTCCCAGATCAATACTTCTTTAGATGTTGGGAGGAAGGAAGAAACACTCATCATTCATACGTAGAGAGGAAAATATGCAAAACCTAAACAAATCATACTCTATCCTGGTCCTGGGCGTTTAAGAGTCTGGACACACACTGCAGGTCCACTGACAAGAGAAAACAAAACATCTTCTTCAATTATGAAGCAAATGTATCTTTTTGTGAGCCCAGAGCAGCTCTTTGTTAGTGTAAAGCTGAGCCGCAGTGTGGCTGGTAGAATACGCCAACAATGAAGGAACACAGATAAGGAGGCTGTGATAGGAAAATCACAATCATGAGACTGGATGCTCATAAATGTGCAAAACATTACCGAGGTTTACTACGATATGAGAATGCACGGCAGAGGAAATTAACTTTAAAAACACCAACAAAGCAAAAAAGCAAAAAATAAATGCAATAAGCAGCAGTCAAACACATCAACAATCCATAGGACTTAAAAATCTACCAAGAATCTACATAATCCATTAATCATCATCCCTTAATTATAATTACATTCCATTAACATAAAGCATATTATTAAAGCCGTTGGTTAAACATTTGATATTACTTGGTGAAGACTAACTTGATAATTAGCTTTAATTCACTTTAATTATTTTATAAATATCACTATCCACAAAAAATGACCCACATAATGGATAAAATTAAGACCAAATTGATGCAAATAATCTATACAATGAACACAATAATCAAGAAAATCAACAAGGATTCATCAAAGAATCAACAATGAATTATATGAAGAAAACTTAAAATTATGAAAATCCTGCACAAAATAATTAGGAAAATGAGCAAAAAAATTCACGAAAATGACTAGCGTAATAAAAGAATTGAATGAAGAGGCAAGAAAAAATAAAGAAAATATTCATCAAAACAAATAAAATAATCAAGTGAACAAAATAGTGAATTAAGCAGATATGAGCAAAAAACGGAGCATAGATAAATGTTTATAAATGAGCAAAATAATCCAAGAAAAGAAAAAACGGAATGAAACAAATGAACAAAAAAATAGCAAAAATCAACAAAATAATGATTAAAATTGTACAAAAATTATCAAAATAATCAAAGAGATGAAGAAAAATCAACAAAATGAACATAAAGAATGAAATAATAAACAAAGTGTTGGTTGTGTTTCCAGCTATGACATGTGTCATATGTCGTATGTTAAATAAAAGGTTTGGAATATTATTCATGGCTCTAGACATTTATTTTTGTTCTCTCTACAAAAATGGCTCTTTAGACTGTAAAGGTCGCCGACCCCCTATCTACTGGCTCAGGAGTTTTATTATTCTGGACTGGACACAGGAATTTGTCTGACAGCCTCCATTCCACCTTGTGGGATGGAGGGTTAAACACACACTGACCCTGTTTACATGAGGTTTTAAATGTGTGTCAGGGATTGGAACAAAAGCAGAGACAGTCGAGATATGTCTTCATTCACGTTTGTCCATCATGCGTCTCCATGAAGTCCATCTAACCATCTGTGTTCACATTCTGTCACTGTACACGTCACGTCACGTCACTTCTACAAAACCTCAGAGGGACTTGATCGTGGTTATTACGTCAGTCTGTTGCCTGACAAACAACATGAGCCTGCTACGAAAAAAACTGATGATGTAATGTCGCCTTATACGCGGGTCAGGGACAGAGCCGCAAGAATTAGCATTCAGAAATGAAAAGAACTAGATCACATGGACAGTCTACATTTGAAGTCGGTAAATAATTGTGCTTGAAATTAAAGTACTGCACTGTCAGGGACATACATTTTAGGGTTTTACATTTTATAAGACATTCTAACTAGTCTCATGAATCTAAATCATTGCTGTAAACGAGCTACTGCAAAGACATTTTTGCAACACATACTTTCACTTCCACATAACTTTGTGCTGATTGTATTCTCTCATGTAACCTGTCCTAACATAACATACCAACATTTATGACTAGGTGTCTTGTTAGAAAGATTAGATTGTCCCTAAGGCTACGTTCACACTGCAGGTCTTCATGCTCAATTCCGATTTTTTGCTGAAATCCGATTTTTTGGAGAGATTGTTCACATTATATTTTAAATGTGAAATCCATCAGACTCCAGTGTGAACAGTCTACAGCTCTGACATGACCCGCATGCACAGATGACGTGACGTCACAAGCAGCGCACGCCTGACAGGTTGGTGGCGGTAATGCACCAATAAGTTGTTTGTCAACGCCATAAGGAGAAGCGGATGGTATTTAGGGAAGTAAATATGGATGCTACTCAAGTCAGTGTGTGTGTGTGTATCAATTTTGAAGTTGTTGTGCAGTTGGAGCCGACAAAATGATTACGAAGTGATTACAGGTCTATTGTTTACATCTGATTCTGCCGCATCCCGCCTCCTCCAGCACAGAAGTGTGACGTCTGTCTCACTTCAACGAATTAAAAGAAGCTGTAAAAGAAAAGTCTGACGAAATGCGACATGACCATTCAGACTGAGGTCGCTGTGACAAACATCAGATACGCATCCGATTTAGGACCACGTATGAGAGCAGCCTGGGTACGGTTAGAGGGAAAAAAAAAATTGGATTTGTGCTGTTGAGACTGTCATGGAAAAAGAGAGAGAAAAAAAAAAAAAAAAAAAAAAATCAGACATGGGTCATACATGGTCAAAAAAAAAAAATCTTGAATTTTGTCTGCAGTCTGAAAGTAGCCTAAGACTGCGTGAACAACTTTGAAAGATGGGCCTTTTGTCCCTTGTTATGGGAAAGTTTCATTTAACCTCATCAAAAGTGACGTAGAGCCCCGTTTGGGAAGAAGAGAAGAAAACGTATGAATCACCAGCGGACCTCGACCAGGCATGTGGTCTCATGAAAAACACAACAATACAAAGCTTTTTATTCTGTACTGTATAAAAAGACCTTGGATGTCAAAGTAAAGGATTTTTCTTCTCATTCGCATGCTGAGAAATCCGGAGCTGTATTGTAATCTTACATGTGATGATCACCGAATAAGTGGCTTAAATTTAAAGTCATTGCTCTACAATGACTTTAAATTTAAGCCGATACAACAAACACGCAGATAATAGAAACCCATTTCCTTACAGAGCATTGCAAATAATTACCTCCGTTAAGCAAAGCGGCAAAGGTTGTTTTCACCGGCATTGGTCTGTCTGTCTGTTAGCAACATAACTCAAAAAGTTATGGCTGGATTTTGATGGAATTTTCAAGAAACAGAATAATGAACAAGCGTTTAGTTTTTGGTAGTCATCCAAATCACCATCTCAGCACACTAGGTTTTTTTGTCGTGAGCAATCAGAGGCGCTGGCAATTTCAATGCTCAGCTGTCACTGCACACTTGCCAACCAATCAAAATCGAGAAGGGGCGGGACATAACACTAAAGTTCTCTGCACCATGATGGAGGAGAAACTGAGTTACAGCTCGGTTTATGATCTAACAGAAAGAGAGATTTCCATGATTCTATGATGGAAGCGAATGTCCAGAACATCCATTACAGTTTGAAACGAAAAGGACATTTTTACATGTCGCCATGATGCAGCCACAGACGCACGTCTGACTAATTCATGATGCTGTAGCTGCATGAGTAAGAATGTAAACAGTGAACTTAAAAGTGCACACACTCACTTCAGGTACACAGACACTGTCTCTGAGCATGTCCTAAATCGTCTGATCAAATCTATACATAGGCTTCATCTTGATAAATTGACTGCAAATTTTAATCCACCATATACTTGCCTGAAAATATCTTACACCACTATTTTATGAGCTTGATATATTAGCATTTCAGCATGTGGACCCTTACAGCACTAAAACCTTCCCTGTGGACACAGGACCTAATAACATCATATGGAGAAATGAGCTGCCTTGGTGGAGGTTTGCGCTCTGAGTGCTTTCTAGTTGACAATACAATCAATCAGATGCTGTACCTTTATCTTACATCTTACTTATGTCTACAGAAGTAAACACAGATTGATTGCGATGAATTCAGTCATTATAAACTCAACATTGATCTAAAAATCATACACTTCATTTCTAACAGTGATATTTGGTATATTAAGATGTTTAAAACACCACTAGTGATCTTGAGTGTTTGCTATACTTCATACTTCCGGACATCCACATGGTATGGGAGGTTCTAACTGGTACACCTGTGCATCTTTTTAATGGCCCAATATTTATCAAAAGTCACAAAACAATGCTCAGACTTATTTTGTCCATTATGATTTATGTTGAATTTCAAATTACATCACTGTGTCCTACTTGCAGGCATTTATCTACAATCATCTCATACTAGACAAATTTTCTGCAACTTATACTCATTTTCGGCGTATTTCAAAACATAAATTCTTAGCCAGGTAGCATCAGAGCAGATTTCTGTGTAGACAGCCTTTGTCAGTTTAACAAAAGCTGTGTGTTCAGATCCTAATTTAGATATCATGACATTTCATAAGTGCTGTGATGAAGTAAGGATGTTCTACTGTTCCACCTTCAGTCTGAACCTGTAGGTAAGACCTCATTAGGCAGATGACTAGTTGTGAAATTGGGCACTTGTCTAGACTTTCGGGTTGCTTTACCCATTGCAAGAGAGGAATTCATTAATACTGGTGAGGCCCACACGTGAACAAATAAAGTGTCCCAGATGAATACAGATATAACATGACTGTGGTTTTTGAGGACACCTATTTGAAGATGCATAAACCCTCTACAACATGAGTAAAGGTTGGCCAACCATCCATACACTGTAGCAGCTGTAAATCTATTCTAGACAAAATCTAATTTGTGCATGACATGACCTTCACAGAATGGCAGTAATTGCGTTACAGATGGTTGTGATATGACAGCTCACGAGACGAGGCCAGATCAAGATCATCACCAGTAAAGAATTAAACTTGTTTCCTGTAGTGCACAAAGACGTCATAATCAAAGGCAAAAGACGTTAACACTCATTATGGAAGCACATCTGTAATCGCTGCCCTTTTCCATTTTCTGCTGTCCTCCTCTTCCTTTGGGATTCAACTAACATTTTCCTGTTTTGAAAATAACCTCTGAACTTCACATTCCCTTTCAAACCCGTGGTAGGTCACCATCCGGAGGGGAAAAGAAAAGAAAAAGAAACGGGAAAAGGACGGTCTCCCTTGCAGTCTGTTCGGAGGATTTACTGCCGTTTACTCTGCATTTTTCCTCATTTTTTTCAGAAGCAAGGGCCCTCGTTTCACACAAGCATGACTGCTTTTCCTGACTGATTATTGGACTCGACCAGACACTAATGTGAGTTTAAACATTTAACATGGGCACACACCCTAACAGTCAAAAGATTGGATACACTTTCTCTTTTGGCGTTTTTTCCATTATTTTTATATTTTCAACATTGTGCATTAATACTAAAGACATCCAAACTCTGAAAGAACACATGTGAAATTAAGTGGTAAGGAAAAAAAAAAAAAAAAAAGTGTTGATAAATTATCTCTTTGCTTTCTTGCCATAATGTGGATTTGTACAGTAGTTGTAATAGCACTAATAGGTAGGGGTGGGCAAAAATATCTATACAGGCCAGATTTTAATATTTTCTCAAGAAAAAAAAGGTTGTAAAGTGTTGTAAAGTGTCAGGTACCAGTTGAATTTTTGGCCCACTACAAGGTGTAAAGTCAGTCACTGCAGCACCTTACTGTAAAGTACAGTACTGCAATTCTCAATGTATATTATTATAGCAATACTTACTATATCATAGTATTCTTGTATATCTTAACTCTTGAGTATCATGATAATATGATATTGTGGTGTTTCCAGTGATTTCTGCCCCTACTAGCTCCTCTATTGACTCTGTACCCGCCCATCCTCCGCACAAGACAACAGACGGTCTAAAGCACATTAAGAAGGAAAGAAATGGCACAAATGAACAAGCTGCATCTGATGAGAGAATATCATGAATGTACAAATCTGTCATCAAAGCTAAATCTGTCTACGTCAGACAATATAAAATATAAACCGTGTTCTGGGTGGTTGAACACTTTTATGTTTTCTACATAATTCCACAGGTGTTCATTCACAGTGTGGATGTCTTCCGTATTAATGGGCAGTGTTGAAAATAATAAAAATAAAAAGGCTGAGCTTTTGACAGGTAGTGCAGATGAACATGTCCACACTAAAAATCAATGACATATGCCAGTGACGCAAACTTGCACATAGGTGGATATTGATTTGTCCTCATGGCTCTGTGATTTAGAGGTTAGACCACACACGGGTAAACAGTGGATTTTGTTGTTGGCTGCTCCATCATCAGTCTCTGGCCACAGCAGAACCTATTTCTATGCTTCATGAAAGACGGTCACAGTGTGTCCGCAGACACAAAAATAATAGTTTAGCATACCTAAAAAGGACATACCCAGTCATGTCATCGCATCTGTATTGACAGGCACCAGCAAGCGTCTTCCAACCCAAACACGGAAACTCATTTCTTGTTCTTCTCCCCAAACCTGTTCCGCCACCTCTGACCACACACACCAACTGACGTCTTTGTCATTCTGTAGCTAAACATATCCTCTGTCTTTATCTTTTCAGACAAGGGCCATTTTTCTAATGCCGTTTTCCCCATTAAAAAAAAAAAAAAACCTTATTACAAACCCTGTACTCATTGATTTGTGTGAAATGTCTGAGAATAGACTGAAAAGTGCTGACTAATGGACAAAAACAAAAGGATGGTATCAAGCTGAAAAGAGAATCTGAACATTTAAGCCACATGCTCCCAATTCTTGTCAGCTCGAGACTCCAAAGCTGAATGTGACATTTTCATGGGACAAAGCTAATACCTAGATATCTAATTTTTACTGCAAATGACACATCATAACCTTTTATGTAATTTATGCATGCTGACTTTTGCAACATTACATTGAAATAAACAAAATAAGCCTCAAATCTACAAATTAACCATAAAATGAAAAAAGAACATAATAATGTACAGAATGACCAATATAATAAACAAAACTCAAAAAATTATTAAAACTAAACAATATGATTAACAAAATTAAAAATATCTGAACAGCTTCATGCAGAAAAGGAACAAAAAAAGATCATAAAAATCAAAAATGAACAAAAGCCAACAACAAAAATACACAAAATAAGAAAAATTAAATACATATAATCATATATACAAATAAATAAATGTATACAAATAAATATAACCTAAAATATAATGTAAAATAATTAAAACAAAAACTAACAAAATGATCAAAACAATCAACAAAATGGACAAAATATTAAAAGATTTTAAGAAACGTTTGCACAACAGATGAATTAAAAAATAAATTAACAAACTGCCAACCCATTTTGAAAACGGTTCCCAGTGTAAAAAAATAAAAAAATAAAAAGTAAATCAGCAAAATAACCAAAACAGAAAATGAACAACAAAATAACAACAGTAATAAAGGAAATAAACATTGAAAACACAAAATAATCCCGAAAGTGAATAAAACTTAACAATACAGGAAACAAATCAACAAAAATGAATACAATACATTACATAAAATGGACAAATTAAGAAAAATCTAAGATATAATCTACCAAATAAACAAAAAAAAAAAAATCAGCAAAATAATCCACAAAATTGACAAAAAAAATGTTAACTAGTGAAGAAAATTTAGCACCAAAAATAATGGATGAATAAAAAACTAAACAAAGAGTTAACCCATTTAAAAAAGGCTCCCTGTTTAGAAAATTCAGCTTTAAGCTCAAATATAAAGACTTTTCGTTGTTTAAGGACTGTTTACAGCTGCCAGACAGAACAGAACGCAGGTTAAAAACACAACAGGTGGTTTTATGTCCTTCCTTGTACTTTTAAATGGACGCAGTGTTCAATTCTAACTAGAAATAGTGACTCATTTTAAAGTCGCTGACTTAATAAACGTCACGTTACAAACTTAGCATGAAACTCATCGCCCCACACCCAAAACACCAGGAAAAGTGACCCGAAGAACACTGTGAAAGAGTGAAAACACTACACAACCCCGTGAACCGGTCTGTCAAAGTAAAAAACAGTTGTCTTACATGGTGTTTAAAGTTGCTGCCGTGGTGAAATGTGGTAAATTTGACTCAATCCACGCAACTTAGCCGCTGCTGTTAGCTCGCCTGCTAGTTAGTGAGTTAGCTAGTTCCGCTTTTCTGTCAACTACCTAAACGCCTTCACTGAACAACTGTGTCGCCTGGGAAAAAAAGGGAGCGAGTTATATATCGCACGAATCAATACTCACTGTTAGTGTTCCTTGTTTTAAAATGCCCTCACAACTCCTCCTTCTTGTTTGCGGAATGTAAACTTGACAAGGTGACAACTTCTGGATTCCTTCCGTGGCTTCGCCGTCCACTCTGAACTGTGTCGAATGATGCCTTCAGGAGCAGTCGGAAATGAAGCAATTCCGGTTCGCCGGGTTTGACAATTTGATACCCGGGTACGTTGAAGCTGGTCAGTGGTGAAGGAAACACATACATTGTAAGGTACATGAGGCTATACGAACGGGAAATGAAAACTGTTTCAGTTGCTTTGTCTTAAAAATAAATATACACATTCGCACTTTTACCAGGGAAAATGTCCGAGCATCCCTGAAGTTGTCAAATGATCTAATTGCAATATGAAGACTCAAAAAGGTTATAATAGAATCAGAATCAGAATGTTCTTTTATTGCCAAGTATGTTTACACATACAAAGAATTTTTCTTGGCATTAAGGT
>JAQQAE010008102.1:0-15429 GCA_029823295.1 Pseudamia nigra | reverse complement strand
AAAACTACAGGGAAGATGCAAGTTAGTATCACAGTATTGCAAAATAGAAAATAAGAAAATAAGAAGGGGGGTAGAGAAGGACAGAGAAATAGAGATGACCAGAGAGGCGAGAGATGATGGTCGCAAGATGGTTAATTCCGGTTTTTGGCTCTAAAGTGGCATCCAAGAAGTGACAACCCATTTTTCCTCAAAATAGTGGTTCAGAAACCAACAGGTGACATGGTTAATCTGCTACTAATGTAAACAGTCTATGCTACTACACTATGTCATGCATCACATTCCACCAACAGGGATAAAACCTGTGCATAGCTTTTAAAAGATCAGTAAATGACCAGTAAACAAACTTGCTTCACCTTGGGTATAAATTCACAAAATAACACTTCATAGCCTCCTCCCAGCGTACTGTGCAGATGGGATGGAGAAACAGGACACTGAGTTGAAAGCGTCAGTCTTCTCATATGTATCTGATGAATGATGTTTCCTGTCATGTTTCCACAGCAATCGTCCCGTCACTGTATCTGTGGGAATGGTCTTATCTGCGTCTGCCATTCACGTCCACAGTGATTGGCTCGGGAGTGTGCCGGATCAATCTTTTGGCCACCAGAGGAGCATAACTAATGGACACATTAGACTGGCTTTGTGAACGCCAGCGGCCGGATGCGGATTAACCAAGCAGCAAATCAGCCACCGCTTTATATCCTGCATGAACGACCAGAGGAGATGCTCACATTAAATTAATCCCCAACAAAATTCAAAGTCGGGTTATCTGCAGAATAAAACTGTTTCAGAGAGGCCTGGGTGTTTGGATGGAGGAACAAGGAGGAAGAAGGGGTGAGGGGTGGTGAATGGGGGGTACCTCCCAAAATCCATAAGTGTGGATTTCAGGAGGAGTTGGGGGTCTATTATAATGTGTTCCTCTAATTTTTCACTTAATTTTTTCTAAATGCTGGATTTTTTTTGTTTATGACTTTCTTAATTTGCGTTGCTATTGTTCATTTTGTGGATAGATTTGTTCTTGTTTTCCATTTTGTTTATTTGTCCTTTTTGCAAACTTGCTTGATTATTTTGCTCATTTTTGTTTACTTTCTTGATTGTTTTGATGATTTTTTTTCATTTTTACTTCTTCTCTTGATTATTTTATTTGTTTTGCTTGCTTCAGCTCATTTTTCTTCATTTTTGTTGATTTTCCTGATTATTTTGTTTATTTTTGGTGATTTCAGTTCATTTTATGAGGCATTTTGTTCAATTTTGTTGCTTAGTGTGTTCACACTCCTGATTATCTTGTTCATACTTTGTTCACTGTTGGTAAGTTTGTTCATTATTTTCTTAATTTCTGTTCATTTCCTTGTTTTTTTCACCTTCATTTTTGTTCATTTTGTTCATTTTGTGGATTACTTAGTGCATTTATGTTCATTTGAAATTCCTGCTCCTCTTCTCCCCGTCTTCTTTTTGTTTGTAATCTGAATGTACAGCACTTTGGTTCAGCTTTGTTGTTGTTCTAAAGTGCTATATAAATAAAGTTTGATTGATTGATTGATTGATTGATTGATTTGCTTAATTATTTTGTTCATTTTTTGGTAATTTCATGGAATATTTTTAGTTTTTAGTTTGGTTTGTTCATGTTTTGTTCATTTTTTGTTCCTTCTTGTTGATTTGCTTTATGTTTTGCTCACTATTGTTCACTTTTCTTGATCATTTTCTTCGTTTCTTGGCCATTTCTGATTATTTTTTGTGTGTTTTGTTAAATTATGTTGAGTTTATGGCTCGTTTGTTTATATTCCTGATTAGTTTGTTTCAGTTTTCATTGCTTTACTGATTTTGTCATCTATTTTTCGTCTTGTTTTGTGTCTTTCAACTCATTTTCCTTCGCATTTTGTTCATGTTTTGTTTTATCCTCTGATCATTTTGGTCATTTTTGTTGATTTATGTTAATGTTTTGGATGATTTATTTATTTTGTTGATTTCAGTTTACATACCTGATTATTTTATACATGTGTTGGTTTTTTTTTTTTCATTTTTTGATCATTTTGTTAACTTTGTCACTTATTTGGTCCATTTTTGCTAATTTTATTGCTTCTTTTCTTCACTTCAACTTACCTTTCAGATTATTTCATTCGTGTTTTGTCTTTTTCTTGATCATTTTGTCTATTTTGTTAGCTCTTTCATTAGTTTTAGGTAATTTTACTGAGCATTTATGCACATTTTGTTGCCTATTGTGTTCATTTCAGTTCACTTTCTTTTTTTTTTACATTTCTACTTATTTGGTACATTTTAACACATTTTCCTTATTTTCCTTAATTACTTTGCTGCCTTATTTTTTATTTGATCAAATTTTAACTAATATTCCCACATACTTTGTCCATATTTGCTCACTTTATTTCTTGTTTTATTCAGCTCATATTCCTGACTATTTCATTCTGGCTTTGTTAATAATTTTTATTTTTATTGATCATTTTGTTATGTATTTTAATTGTTTCAGCACAGTTTACTGTGCATTTTGTTCATTTTTATTCACTTTGTTACTCATGACATTCCACTTTCTTTATTATTTCTGTTTTGTTTAGTTTAAGTAATTTTCCTTGGCATTTTTGTTTATTTTTGCTAATTTTCTTGATTATTTTGTTCAGTCAGTTGCCTGTTTTGTTTATTTTATTTCATTTTCCTTAGAATTCGGTGTATTTTGGCTCATTTGGTTGCTTATGTTGTTCATTTCAGTTAACTTTATTATTTTTTACATTTCTACTTATTTTGTTCGTTTCAGTTCACTTTCTTTACTATTTTTTATATTTCTGCTTACATTGTTCAGTTTGAAGCCTATTTTATTTGTTTTATCCCATTTTCCTTTGTATTTTGTTCATTGTGTCTCATTTTGTTGCTGACGTTGTTGATTTTGCCTCATGTCCCTGATTAGTTTGTCCATCATTTGCTTCCATCTGCAACTTAAAGGCACAAATTTCCAGGAGGATCCCAAGATGCCCGACTAAAAATGCCCACCTCCCACCTCACGTGGAATTTCTTGCCCTATAATGACGGCCATCGGGGTCACGGCGTCCATTCTGCTTCGGTCTAGACACCGTTTCCTCCTTTTTTCCCCTCCTTTTAGAGATCCATTTTGCTTGTTGTGCCAAAACAAGGATTTTATAAAATGGGTGACATCGCCACACAAGCTGTCTGCTGAATCCCCCTTAATTAAAATGACGTTTAAAGCTTCCCTCAGACACTAATAACCCCCCCCCCCACACTCCATTAAGATCCTCCTAATTACTGTGTGAAGAAGGAAAGGGGACACACACAGACAGTGTGGAGGTAAGCCTGCTGGCATTTGGCCCCATAAGCTGAGTGCCACACAAAAGAAAATGTCCCCTGGGTTAGCCATCCTAGCAGAGACTCCTTTTATTTAACCTCTACACTCCCTCCTTCCCGACCCACCCTCCCTTCCCTTCTCCTGCATGTTTTCCTCTTTATGAATGAAAGTATATGACATGTGGGTCTGACAGTGGCCATTCATTCACAGAACTGCAGGAATGCATGAATCACAGGCTGCTGGTGAGTCATTAAGCAGCCCTTTGACATCCCCATTGTGGAAATGGGTCTGAATGAGAGCGGCAGGAATGTTCCGCAAAAACAAACATCATGTGGTTTGGTTTTCAGGTAAAACAATAAAATGATTTCAAGTTGTTATTGTTTTTTTTTTTTTTTAATATAGGTTTTGGAGTGTCTTTCCCAGACTGAGGCGTCAGAATCCATAACTGGTCACAGAGTTTTTTTTTTTTTTTTTTTTTGTTTTTTTTTTTTTTTTTTTTTGCCCTGGCTTTTTTTGGTAAATTTTCTTGGCTATTTTTGTTTCTTTTTCTCATTTTGTTGATTATTATGTTCACTGTGTCACTTGTTATGTTCATTTGAACTCATTTTCCCATTTATTTTTTCCATTTATGCTCATTTTATTTCTCATATTTATTCATTTTAGCTCACATTACTATTTCATTCATATTTTGTTATTTTTTTTCTCTTTCTCATTTTGCCTAGCATGTCAGTTCACTTTCACTATTGTTTTACATTTCAACTTATTTTGTTTATTTCAACTCATTTTCTTTTATATTTTGTTTATTTTTGCTCATTTTCTTGATTATTTTGTTCATGTTTCTGCTTTTTTAATTTTTATCCCATTTTGACTATTTTGCCAATTGTTGCTAATTTTGTTGATTATTTAGCTATTTTTGTTCATTGTACAGTAGATGACTTTACTTAATTTTTTTAGAATATTGATTTTTTTTCATGTTTGGTTCATATTTTAAATTTTATTTTCATTTTATTCATTTTCTCTGTGATTTTGCTCATATTGAGGTCACTTTATTGAATATTTTCTTGTTTTATTCATTTAATAAATATTTTTGTTAAATTTATTGATTATTTTGCTCATTTTTGTTCATTTTTGCTGATATTTTTTGCTCATTTTGTTCATTGGGTTAATTATTTTTTCAATTCTATTCATTTTGTTGAGTGTTTTGCTAATTTTTGTTCATTTAGATGATTATTTTGCTCATTTTTGTTCGTTTTGTTGAGCATTTTGCTCATTTTTGTTCATTTAGATGATTATTTTGCTCATTTTTCTTCATTTTGATGATTATTTTGTTCATTTTTGTTCATTTTGATGATTACTTTTGCTCATTTTTCTCATTTTATGATTATTTTGTTCATTTTTTGATTATTTTTGGTCATTTTTGTTAATTTTGATGAGCATTTTGCTTATTTTTGTTCTTTTTGTTCATTATATTGTTCATTTTGATGATTATTTTTGCTCATGTTTGTTCATTTTTTATGATTATTTTTACTCATTTTTATATTTTTATTTTTACTTATATTATTTTTGTTCATTTCATTGAGTATTTTGCTTATTTTATGATTATTTTGCACATTTTTGTTCATTTTGATGAGTATTTTGCTCATTTTTGTTCATTTTGATGATTATTATGTTCATTTTTTAAATTATTTTTGCTCATTTTTCTCATTTTTGTTCATTTTGTTCATTATATTGCTCATTTTGTTGATTATTTTGTTCATTTTTGTTTATTTTATTAATTATATTGCTCATCTTTGTTCATTTGCTGATTATTTTGCTCATTTTTGTTCATCTTGATGATTATTTTGCTCATTTCTGTTCATTTTGTTGAGTATTTTACTCATTTTTGTTCGTTTTGATGAGCGTTTTGCTCATTTTTGTTCATTTTATGGATTCATTTACTCATTTCCCTTCACTTTTTCATTACTATTTGTTCATTTTGATTTAGCTGCAGTGAGAAAAACAATTGTTTACATTTAAAGAGTGTTATGATTATGTCATAGTAATATGATGGATGCATTTTATTTCATTTTTATGTTGGATTCAAATTTATATATATAAATGAGGATATGAGGATGTTATAGCAGTTTGTAATAAAATATGGCTCCCCACAGTGGCACCCCTTTTAATTTGGTCTTATTCTGACTATCTTAAAGGAACTAGAGATTTAAAACCATTACATTGTTTTCCTTGTGTTATCAGTGATGAGGAAGCTCCATCACCACAAAACAACACTCATAAAAGCTGGTGTTTGTCACCAACATCTCCAGGCTGTAAAAGCAGAGGGGTAATGGGGGAGGGGGGAATCTGATAATGGACCCGAGGGGAAGTGACAACATGCTCGGGGACCTGGGACTGAACTGAAGATAAGAAGACACAGGAACAGGTTATCAGCGCCTTTATGAGGTGTCACTGTCCTCAAACACTCACCTGTTCCAACGCAAAATCAGCCAATTACAAACAGGCTTCCAGTTGATTTGAGGACTGATCACACTGAGATGAATGCAAGGGTTGCAAGACATGTTAGGATGGGGGGCATTTTTAATCAGGCATCTCATGATGCTTATTTAGATTTTGAGTTTTCTCTTCCTAGTGAATTTTTAATGTCTCATTGTGTGCCTTTAGCATTTATAAAGGGAATAAAAAATGAACATAATCATCAACAAAATGAAAAAAAATTAAGAAAATGTGAAAAAATACCCCACCAATTAAAAAGAGATTGACAAGACATCAGTGTTGATTTTGACGAGAATTTTTTTATTTAGTTTTAGTTTTAATCTTTTGTCAAAAAATCTTAGTTTTAGTCAAGATTTAGCCATCTGATTTGTTTTAGTGTTAGTCTAGTTTTAGTCGACAAAAATAATAAGCAATTTTAATTGACTAAATCTATTACTGATCTAGTCAATTAAAATAGCCTATTATTTTCAATTAAAATGTTTTTTTTTTTCTAATTTAAACTTGTGTATCTAAAGGAAATTGCACCTGCTTGGTAGAACTTAACAGAATCTCTGTAATGTTCTGCTGAGACGTTTTTGTTTTTTTTGCACTTGGTTCGCCACCTGCATCAGTAGACTTCTGCAACTTGTTTAAAAATATTTAAAGACTTATACTTTTACATTTAAATTTACTTTCAAGCAGTAAATACTAAAGAAGTTGGCAGCGAGGTGGGTAAAATGTAACATAAGATTTCATCCCTTTTCACTTGATAAAAATGTCATGTAATGATAGAAAGTGGGTATTGTCATGTCTCACATGACACTAATCTAATAATGTCGTAACACTTTTAACAAATAAATGATTATAAAATATGCATAAATATCAGCATTAATCACATGTACGTATGTAGCAAGACAGTAATATAACATTACGTGCTCATATGTTGCCCTTCTAACGTGGTGATGGTGACACTTTATTTTACTCAACTCGGCAATAAATCAATTTGTCACATTTTAAGGCAACAACGTTGACGTACTGCAGTTTTTATGCAATTTTATTTTACACAATAAAACAAAATAAAGTCTCAACAAATGTATCCCTTTGAGAAAATATCCAGGTGGCTTTTCTGTAAATATCTCTTCAAATTTGTTGTGTTCTTCCCACAAATGACCGCCACGCATGCTTTACATTTTGAAATGGTCACAAATCTCTTCTTGTTTTTGTCCCAGTCATTTATCATTGTCTCTTCATCTGCTGTCTTCCAATGTTCAAAACAGTGGCGAGTTTCTCCTCACCGCTCATAAGGCGCGCTCTGATTGGTTCACTTCTCATTCAGTCCCGCCTCTTCCATTTTTCGAGTGGCTCTTTTGTCGTTTCCTTGTATCTTCCATCTTTTTGATTGGATTTCGTCACTGTCTATTTTCATCTCGTCTTTTATTCATTGACAAAAATGTTGGTCAATTTAGTTATAGGTTTAGTCTCAATTATTGACTTAATCTTTAGTTTTTGTCTCATTTTCGTCTGCAAAAATATATTCGTGACAAAAATTTGTCATCAAGGAAATTAACACTGCAAGACATGGACACGATAATCCAGAAAATGGAGAAACAGGGACAAATTATTTTGTTATTTTATCATTTCTTCATATTGTCGCTTATTTTGTTCATTTTTGTTCATTTTCATTTTCATTCATTTCATTCATTTGGCGATTTTAAATATGACTTTGTTCCCTGTACTTGTTTATTATTTTGTAATTTCTGATTAATTCCTTTATTGTTTTGTTCTTATTTTCTTCATTTTTGTTCACTTTCCATTTTGTATTGGTCATTTTCTTAATTATATTTACTGCTTTATTGCTATTATGTCTTGAAGTTCATTTTTTATGCATTTTTATTTTGTTAATTTTCATTTATATATGAGATGATATATGAGATGAGATGAATGATATCATGAGATATGATGTATGAGATGATATGAGATGATATAATATGATATATGAGATGATGAAATTATATGAGATAATATTATGATATGAGATGATATATGAGATGAGATGACATAGGACATGAGATACAGTATATGACATGAGATGACATTATATGATATACGATGATATATGAGATGTCTTGAGATTATATGAGATGATGAGATGATATCAGATTAGATGATATATAAGATGATATATGAGAATATATGATATGAGGTGACACACATATGATATGAGACGATGTCTGAGATGAGATGACATGATATGAGATGAGATCATATAATATGAGATGATATATGAGATGGTCTGACTTTATGTGATATGAGATGATATATGAGATAATATGACATGATGTGATAAGATATGACATTGTGTAACATGAGATGATATATGAGATAAGATTATATGATATGGGATGATATGAGATGATATGAGATTATATGATATGAGATGATAGGAGATGATAGGAAATGATGTGTTTCACTTAACCTTACACCCTTTTTGAACTTTAAAGAATATGATTGTGCCAAACGCTTTGTTCTTTACTTTTGTTTTATACTGTATTCTGGTTTGAAATAAATTAAATTAAATTAAATGAGATGATATGATATGACACAACATGAGATTATATGATTACATAATATACAGCATGATGTTGATATATGATGATGATATGATGATATGATAAGATTTCATGAAAATTCGCTTCAGTTTTGAGATGCCAAATTTATCTTTTCGTTATGGGCTGAAAAGGTTTAGGAACTGCTAGAAACAAAAGCATAGTCATTATGAACAATAACTTGTCATATATTGAACATTTCCATACAATAACAACACGACATGCATCAGTGTCTGAGTAACACAAGGAAATGTTGCCATCCTTAAGGAAATAAATTAAAAATCAAACTCTGGTCTTAAGTGTGGTCTGTTCTAAATGCTTGGGTACATTCTCCAGATTTTTTTTATCATGATTCTTTCACCCACATAAATGATCAAAAAAAATGACAATCTCTGCGCAAAGCAGAGACGGAGCCCACAAAGAGGAGTCTGACAGCCATTTCCACAGCAGATGTTTTTACAGAGGGGTGTCTTCTCTCCGCTGAGCAGTCTCACACATGAGAGACCCCCAAACGCTGCACACCGACGTCCACAAAACCAACAAGGAAATCTGTAACCGCCATGCAGCCACATGGAGTTCGCTTTATTTTATCGTGCTTTAAGAGAAACACAATGCTGGTAATTTTGCATAGTATGAATAAATTACTTCAAATTAACCCATCTTTGTCTGCATAAGTTTACGAAGGGAACAAGTGAAAAAAGTAATAAAGAACATGACTTAAATTAATGCAAATAAGAAGCCAAATGAGCAAGAGTCAAGAAACAAAAACAAAAATGTAAAATAATCCAAAAGTGAACATCAAAAGCACAAACTAAATCCCCAAAATCAACAAAAAAATCAGTAAAATAACCAACAAAAAAAACCACACAATTGTTGCTTCATTGGTTCACTGTTGTGAATTATTGTTCATTTACATTTATTATTTCTTTATTTCATGTTCATTTCTGTTGATTTTGTCGCTGCTTTGTTCATATTTTGATTTTCTATTTTGTTAATTTTTTTCATTTTCTTTATGTTTACCTTTTATTTTGTTAATTTCTCTGCATGTTCTTGATTATTTTATTTTATTTTGTTCATTTTTATTCATTTTTCTTGTTTTCTCTTTAGTCATTCTTGACAATTTTGTTCATGTCCTCAATTTTGTGTATTTTATTTTAATTTTGATCATTTTCCTTTTTTCTTTATTTTAATATTGAGTTAATTTCTGTTAATTTTGTTGTGTTTTCTTTCATTTTCTACACTGTGCATTTTCCCTAATTTTCATGAATATTTTATTTTTATTTTGTTCATTTTTCTGTTTTTTCTGTATTATGTTCTTTATTTTGTGTTCATTCTTGTTGAATTTGTTGCTTCTTTTGCTTGTTTTGTGTACTTATTAATCATTTTATTAATTGTTCCTCATATTCTGGATTATTTTACTTTTATTTTGTTCATTTTTCTTTATTAATATCTGTATTTTGTGTTTATTTTTTTCTCTACTTGTTCATTTTTATTCATTTTCTTGACTGCTTGGTTCATTTTGACTTCCGAGGCCTCAGAGTTTTACAATTTAATCTGAAAATTCATCTTCATTTCAAACATTTTCAGACTTTCAATGATATGCAAGCAGACTGAAAAAGAGGAGAGGAATAGAAAATAAGCGGTTTGATATGAGAAAAAGCAAAGCGACGGCGTCGTTATGTGTTATCATGAAAACATAAGTCCCTATTGATCCAGGTTGTGGGCAAAGGCTGCACTATTGACAGGAAGACAGAAGAGCTCGGAGGGGCAATATTTCATACATTTGGCCTGTTCACTCCATCATGTGCAGGGCTGTTTTTTCTGGGCTGTATATAATAACACGTGTGCTCTTTATTTCCCTCAGATCAATGGTAATACGAGGGGGGCCACACAAGATGGATGCCACGAGCAGGTTAACCTATCGACTGCCCAACAGAGACACAAAAACCAAGACAAGGCAGAGAGGCCCCTTCACCCACCAACGAAGCCGTTCTACAGTACATGGTTATTGAATTGTCCCAGTTATTGGACACAGATACTGAGAATTACTGGGCTTTGTGGAACTAGTCCTTAGCTGTAATTTAAATATCTTAAGCACTAGTCTTTATATGTGGATGGAGGTTAAAGGTCAAAGATGCAACAAGACGCAGAAGATGTGAAAAGACTAAAATGGTAAAAAATGGTCTTGCACTTATATAGCGCCTTTCTACCCTATGGCACTCAAAGTGCTTTACACTGCTTTCCACTCACACATTCAAACACCAGTGACACTTACTGGGAGCAACTTGGGGTTCAATGTCTTGCTCAAGGGCACTTTGGCCTGTGGACATGAGAGGGGATCGAACCGCTAACCTTCCACTTCATGGATAACCTGTTCTACCTACTGAGTCACAGCCGCCCTGTGAAAGAACAAACTGCAACATACAAGATGCAAATACACAAAAATAAAAGCTTCAAAAAGATGGGAAGACATGAAGATGAGTAAGGATGTGAAAAGGGTAACAGATGCAAAACAAAAACCCTAAGATGTAAAAAGGTAATTACCGTATTATGAAAAAAAACAAAAACAATGTCAAAGATGTAAAAAGACTTCAAAGTTGGAAAAAAATGTGAAAAAATGTAAAAGATGCGTGATGAAGAAAAGATTGAAGGAAATGAAAAGTCTAAAATATACAAATAAGGAATTACAATTTTAAAAGACAAAAACAATGTCAAAGATGCAAAAAGACTTGAGAAGTTGGAAAAAGGTGCAAATTACATGAAAGACGAGAAAAGACTAAAACATGCAAAAAAGAATTACAACTAAAAGATGTAAAAACACAAAAATGACAAAAAAGATGTTAAAAGAGGCAAAGATGCCAAAAGACATGAAACATAAAAAATATATTGTAAAAAAGACAAAAAGCTAAATTGCAAAAAGCTAAAATTGCAACAAGACCTGAAAGAGGTAAACGGATAAAAAAACACAAAGAAGATTAAACGATGCACAAATGTAAATTACAATGTAAAAGGCTCAATAAAGACAACAGTGATGTAAAAATGGAAAAAAATTAAAGAGATGCAAAAAGCAAATATGACAAAAAAGATGTTCAAAGAGGTAAAGATGTGACAAAAGATGTGAAGACATTTAAAAGATGCCAAATCAACCAAAAGATAAAAAATGTAAAAAAGACAAAAATGACAAAGGACGCAAATTGAGGAAAAAGAAAAATGTGATGTAAGAATAATAAAAAACATTTAAAAACACTAAAATCATAGAAAATGCATAAAAGACAGAAATAAAAGTTGCAAATAATATCAAAAAAGATGGAAAGTGACGAAGATGATATTAAAAGTGGATGTGGACCAGGATGTGCAAGACACAAAAAGACAAGACTTGCAAAATAGACTAAAAGAAGCACAAAAGATACTAAAAAAAAATGCACATATGCAAAATACAACATAAAACACTCAAAAAGACAACATTGATGTAAAAGATGGAAAAAGACAGAATCAATACAAAACACTCAAAGATGCAAAAACACAAAACTCTGTAGAAGATGCAAAAAGACAAAAAGAAGTAACAGATACAAGAAATCATAAAAGACCCAAAAACATGAAAAGAATGTGAAGGATGTAAAAGACATGCAAAAATGACAAAATGACACAAAAAAGTACTATAAAACCTAAAAGAGGCAAAGGGCTGTAAGGGGCACAAAACTGCTAAAAGGTGCAAAAATAAGTATTACAGCATAAAAGATGCAGAAAGATGAAAAGATATAAAAGACTAAAAAAAGCAAAAAGACCATAAATTGCAACAAAGCCTAAAAGAGGCAAAAAGTAATAAAAGACACAATAAGTACATAAAGATGCACCAAAAGCACATAGAAGACACAAAAAGATGTAAAAGATGTATAAAGATGATGGCATAAAAATGCAATAAAACCTAAAAGAGGCAGATGTAAAAAAACCACAAAAACACTAAAAGATGCACAAATAAGTATTACAGCATATAAGATGTAAAAAGACGTGAAAGATGCAAAAAGTAAAAAAGCAAAAAGACCATGAAATTGCAACAAAGCCTAAAAGTGGCAAAAAGTCATAAAAGACACAAAAAGGACCAAACGACACACCAAAGCAAATGACAATGTAAAAGATGCAAAAAAGACAGAAACAAAAAAAACTATTCACACAGGCAAAAAAGATCCAAAAAAGCCAGTTGCATTAAATAAGGGTAAATCAAATGAACAAAATCTGAGTTCTAATCATTACAGAGACAAAACGATTGTTCATTGTCCATGAACAGCTCGTCCTGGATCATTTACAGGAGGCAGACGGACATGGGGCCCATGCACACAGGAGGCCTGGATCCGGATCGACTCGAGCAGCCGGCTTCAGCTTCTGCTCCTAATCCAGTCCTACGTCTGCAGCTCCTCATTAAAAACAGCATAAAGGTAAATTCTAATTAAAAAGCAGACGCCAACTTTGATTTCACAGTGTTGTTCGTGGTGCACTTTTGTCCGATCAACACAATAAGGCTTTGAATAACAACCCCTGAAGCTGATTAAAAGCAGGTGTGGAGCTTAGATTGTAAAAGTTTCTGTTAATTAAAGCGCACTGTGCTTGAATTCACTCTGTAAATGCACCTTTTGTAAAGCGCCGGGTCAGATATGTAAAATTTTTTGAGCAAATTCTCCTTCCTAAATAATGTGCTGATACCATCGGCGCTGCACAGGTGATTCGAGTGAAAATATCAATACTACACATTCAGTAAGAAAATATAATAAAGTCTAAACGCAGGCCGGCTGAACTGCAAATTGAACATTAATAGAATCAAAGTGTTCCGATCGACGGCTCCCAGCGTTATTGTCTAAAGTTGGGGAAGAGGGTAATTAATTTGGCAGTAAATCATTCACTGTTTTGGAGACTCGGATGTAAAATTAATTTTTTTTCTTTTGCTCAGACGTCCCCTCACCCCCCACCCCCATGCAGCCGACCCCTCCCTCTGGTCCCATTGTCTGTGTGAAAATGGAAATCTGTGCCACCAGTACAATATCCACATTATGTGCTCTGCCTGCACATTGTTTCCTGACATGGTTGATTGTGCCCCGGCATATGGAACAGAAATGTGTAAACATACCATTAGCCTGTAATAGGGTTTGCTTTCAAATTACAATAATGAGAAATGTAAAGACTTAGAAGTGTTCAATGATTTCCAGCACTTCAGAAATAACGTGTTTTCCAGCTAAAAAAAAAAAACAAAGGAATATTTGCTGATTTTTGAGCCAGAAAGCAGAAAAAAATGCAATAACAAGTATTTACAGCTTCATTTTTTTGCATTTTAATACTGCTTTAATTACTGAAAAAACAGTTTAAAAATGTACAAATGTTATTTGAATTTACTGAATCGTTTCAGTCAGTCAACATACAGTACATGATAACATATAACAGATAATAACACTACAGACAGTAGTGACTGAAAAGGCTCATATTCCTACCAATTTAAGACACTGTCAAAAAAAAATGCACTATACAAAAACCATTCACACTTGTATCCTTCAAAATAAATCTGTAAATCTTTCTTTTTTAACTGAATTACACCTTTTAAAATTCACATCATTCCATAATTTAACACCAGCAGCAGAGAAACGAGTGTGTTCTTGCAGCAAATGTATTGAATTCATGGCTGTTTTAAAGGTCCACCCCCAAAAGTCCACACAGTCCATGAGCAGTAAAGGATGTACAAACAATAATAATTCAGTGTGGGTTTTGTTTATCGATGCTGTCTGGCATGAGGCATCCAGATTAACACACTGTAACTTTACACCGGCTAAAACCTTGACCATAATCTATGACGTGCCTTGAGATCATTGTGTATGAAGATTGTCTAATGCCAGATACAGATAGAAAGTTCTGTTTATCTTTTATTTTCATTGTCTTCTTGATTATTTTGGTTCTTACTTCATCTATTTGCCAGAGCAACTTGATTTTTGTTCGTGTGTCGTGTGTTTTCTTTGTGTCATTTGTCTGTTTTTGCTCATTTTCTTGACTATTTATTATTAAGTTGATTTACTGCTTACTTTCATAAAAACACTGGTGGAAAAGCTAAATGTGCTTTTTGAGCATTTGGTTTGTGACAGTGAGGTGTGGAGTAAACAGAAACAGTACTCAAGTGAAAGTCCTGTTACTTTAAAATTATAATGACTCAAGTAGAAGTAGAAGTACTCATAAAAGTAAGTACTTGAGTTAGACTAAAAAACATATCTGAAAAAAATCTACTCAATTACATCATTTAACAGGTTATTTATCATTTAGGTAGTAGCACCATAATGCCCACACTAACTGGAATGAATAAAATGACATACCCAGCAGGCAGATAAAATAAATCATATGATGTGATGATTATTTTCTTGAATGTTCAGGTAATTATTGTTCATTTTTATGCTTGTTTGTTCACTTTTTATTTATTTTGTTCATTTTTGGTCATTCTTTGCTTGCTTTGCTAAGTTTTGCTAATTTCTTAGATTAATTTGGCTAATTTTGTGGCTGATTTTGTTCATTTCTGCTAAGTTAGCTGGACAGTAGTACCGTATAATATGACTTGTTCCCCGTCATTTGGAGGAAAACACATTTTGTGCCAAATTTACACCCACTTACTGAGCTGTGGTCAAATGTAACTGAGTAAGAGTAACAAGTGTCCTGAAAAGGTACATTGTTTAAAATAAACTACTCAAGTACATGTAAAGGAGTAAATGTACTTGAGTACTACCCACCTCTGGTTATTGAAGCTCTTGTTGGTGACCAGCTAGTTATACAGTACTCAGTGTTTAAGAGTATCACTGAGTGTACGGACATAAAGAGCCCCATCTTCTGCATGGCACATGAAGACATGTGACCATGCAATAATTATATTTAAAATGATGGATACATGCAATATTCCTTGAAACAACATGGTTTGTGTGTATCTCTGCATATTTAAATATTTATAATCGCCTGTAAAGTCTAGAATTGAGTTTAAAATCCTCCTCCTAACCTATAAAGCCCTAAATAACAAAGCTCCACCTTATA
>JAQQAE010008101.1:0-15430 GCA_029823295.1 Pseudamia nigra | reverse complement strand
ACCCATCAATCCACCCATCCAACCATCCATCCATTCA
Organism: Pseudamia nigra; assembly: GCA_029823295.1. Taxonomy (NCBI): domain Eukaryota; kingdom Metazoa; phylum Chordata; class Actinopteri; order Kurtiformes; family Apogonidae; genus Pseudamia; species Pseudamia nigra. Next base: position 15,393 of record JAQQAE010008101.1, on the reverse strand, counting down.
TTCATCCATCCATCCATCCAACCATCCACCCATGTACCCACCCATCCATCCATGCATCCATCCATCCATCCAACCATCCACCCATGTACCCACCCTCCATCCATGCATCCATCCATCCATCCATCCATCAACTATCCAACCATCCATCCATCCATCCAACCACCCATCCATCCATTCAATCATCCATCCAACCAATCACCCACCCATCCATCCATCTATGTGACAGGCAAGCCCAGCACAGCACACGTTAAAGATACTGCATAATGATTCAATCACTTATTAGAGAGTCACATTAAAACAAGTGAGACCAGAATGACTCAGAGATTTAAAAAATGGCTTGTCTATTTTTTGTTTTACAAAACTAAGTCTAATAAGAGTAAGTGTCATAGGTCTATGGGTGCTAGGGCAGTGTCTAGTGGCCATCAGCAGTATTACATTTTAAATTATTTTGTGTCAAATTCCTTATTTATGAATCTGTGTATGGTTTTATTGTTAATTTGTGAAATGACCACATCTACTCTGAGAATACAGCCATTTTACAGCTCTAAAAATAAAACATGAAAACCAAAATTTTATGCATTGCTTTTAATCCCAAAAATGAAAACAAACAAACAATTGGACCCTTGGATTAAGGGGTAGAAAATGGATGGATGGATAAAAGAGTTAGTTTTTATTTTCAGTACAATTTGCAAAGTACAAATTTAAACAGATATTCTTGGTATTGCATGGAAAGAGGTAAACAAAATATTGAGTCAAATGGCAAACTCAAACATAATCGTAAAATCTAAAAGAGTTCCAAAAGACAATTTAACATTGTAAGGATTACATGCTGTAATTTGTTATGTAATTTGTGTCATTTGAAGAGCTTTAAAAATGACTGTCTGAATTGAAAATAGCTGATTTGGCTTTGTTCTAAATAGGAGCAGCAAAATGTCGACTTCTGGTTCAGGTCCAAGTCCACAGTCTGACTGGGAGTCAGTCTGCTCCCAGGATATGGAAGCTGTGCAGTCGTCCTTCAGAGCTCAGATCTCCAGGATTGAGAATTTCCTCAACACAGAGAGACTCCGACTCCCAAAAAGACAAAGAACTGACAACTGAACCACACAAAATTTTGTCCTGTTCATATTTATTTAAATGTTCACTTTTACTGTATCCTTATGTTTGTCAGTTACACTAAGACTCAGACACACTTGTTCAGATGAATGTTATAGATTTTACTTGAGTGAAAAGCATTCTTATTATCTGTTGTTGTGTTTGTACTGTCACTTGTACATCCATAGTGTGTGTCTAAAAAACAAGCACTGTTCTTTACAATGTGAAAAAATTTCTGATGGTGTTTAGAAACGAAAAAGTAAGTTTACACTTTAGTTGACAGTTTTTTTTTTCAAGTTCACAAATGGTGTGATCACTTAGTTCAAACCTTTGTATATTGCTGTCTTTGTGAATTTTCCTTTAAAGGACATTTCAGCCTGATTAAACAGAACTGAACTTGGCACAGAAGACACTACAAACCCCTCGCTCCTTTACAGTCAAGGACACATTCCTTATATTACACTGTTTTGTTGGTACTGTGTGTCCGCAGTATGTCATGCTTTTCACAGTCAACTATAGATAAACAGCGAAGGCCAATCTTAAAAAGCCCTGTTACTGTTAACATGCTAATTAACATTAATTGAATTCATGGCCAATCAGAGTGGCATGTCTCAGAGGACCACCTTTGGTCTACATGTTGATTATGCAGCTGCTGCTGTTGGGACCCAATTGGTTATTGAGTCTGTTCATACCAATTAACATGAATATTCATATTCATCAGATAACAATTAGCACAAACCTCCCCAACCGTAATTAACAAAATCAATTAATGAGCATAGAGTACAGGCCAATTAACAATGTAACAAGCTTCTCGTTAACTTTATGTTCCCTTCGAGGGCAATTGAGGAATGCTCTGCTTGTGCCCGTGTGAACACCAGGCAGGTGAAAAGAGAACGCTGGGTTCTCCCATAGTGTTACTGCTTATATCCCACACGTACAATGATACACTGTATATTTATGGATGACTCAGAGCTGTGTTTGGGGGTTTGGAAACATTCCTGACTTCAAGCTGCAGTAGAGACAGACATATCTAACTTCAGCTCTGTTTACAGTACAGTTTAAGAGATTGGGTGAGGGATTGCATGTATTATTTAAAGTCTATCAACAATGGACTTAATAGTTGAAAAAAAAAACATTTGTTTTATATTCTGTTATGAGCATCACATTGTACGAACTACACAATTTATGTTTTGATGAGATCTAGTTTGCTAGAAGCAAAATTAAACATTTGATTACTTTGAATAGTCACATATGGCATAGTAGTAGTGATGAAGTTCATGTAGCCACAAATTTATTTCTATTTATAGTTTATATATTTGGTCAGAGGTATACAAAGGTAAATGCAGATTATTTCAGTTAGCACATACATATTAAACTCACAAACAAAATATACATTCCGCATATAAAGAATTAGACCCAACGTGTGTTGGCTGAAACTCAGTTTTTTACCCTAGTACAGTACTTTAGTTGACTGTCAGCCTGTGACTCATTAAACAAACCCTTAAAATCAAAACAAATCATTCTCAATACGGGCCTACGTGCAATGGGTACCTTTTTTGTGTTCTAGTTAATTTGCTTGTCTTTATGGTTCTAACACGCAGTACAAAAATAAGTACTTTAATAGAGCTACAATTTTCAGATGGTTTCAATATACAGAGAACTGAAGTTTTGATGTTACATGTTTCTGTTTATATTAACTACTCAATCACTTTTTCTTTTATTTTACTTCAATTTTTTTATTCGCCATCAATTGCAATTGATTGTTCAGATACTTTTTCTGAGACACAATACAGGCAGAACTGAGGGCCTCCTGTAGATTTTGGCATTTTCACAATGTCCATACACAAACCCAGATTACAAACATTGGACTCAACTGAAAAATGCAAAATAAAAGATAATGAATAGAGTGATATTTTAATGTACTTTATTTTTTATGTAATTTGTATTCCATTGTAGACAGGATGAGCACAACATTTTATGCTTTGTCTGGTTAATGTAGTATTTTGTAAATATGCATGAATTTATCAGATTCAGGTCTGCGACACAACAACAAAAAATTGAATAGGGGCAACTTAGGACAAAAGATGTGTTAGGCTATCCATTCATTGAAGAAAATTATTAGTTGACTTGAAAAAGAAATGTTCGTTTTCCTCTTTTCTAAACATCATCTGCTCAAAACCCAAAAATTAACAGTGCACATTTTGATGGCGACACGAGGTCTCCACTTGATCCACCTTACTACACTTACTGATAATGAATCTGGCTGAATGTTAATGCGCTCATAAAGAAATCTGAAGCGTTTGAGTGGCTATGCCCACTGCCACTGACCCTTATCCTTACTGGGAGGATGGGGAGGAGCAGTGGGGGAGGTGTGTAATATAAAGGAGTTCATTTTAATACACTGGCACAAGCAAACACATACACATTGGGTTTTTCTTCTCACATCCAGTTTCTGTCTCACACACACAGGCTGGGTTATGAAGTGTTGGTGGTTTGAAACAGTCAATTACCCTCTGGCCCGGGAGGATACCTGCTGTTAATTACTGCTCAGTGTTTTATATGGAGAGTAAATAAAGAGTCCGCTGACATTCACATTCCATCAATGTGTCCCCCAGCTCTACTGTATTGTGTGTGTGTGTGTGTGTGTGGGTGTGTGTGTGTGTGTGTGTGTGTGTTAGTTCATGTTAAAGGAGCCGGCCACCATGGGGAAATACTGCTTAGATTATGGATGGTGAATTGGATCGGGTCTTGAAAATGTTGTTCCTACATGTTAACTTCTATCATGTAGTCATACCTTAATGACACCAGATGATAATGATGGATGGATGGATGGATGGATGAATGGGTGGTTATAGGATGAGTGGGTGGAGGGATGATAGGTAACTTAATAGATGGATAAATGGATGAATAGATGTGTGGAAGGATAGATGAACAAATAATGGATTAATTAATAGATGGATAAAAAGATCATGGAGGGATGATGAATTGATAGATGGATGAAGGATGGGTGAATGGATGGAAAATGAAATAATTAATAATTAATTAATTGATGATGGAAGGCTTAATAGTTGTATGTCTGATGGACAGATGGTTAAATAAGCAGATGGATGCATGATGAATAGGTGTACTGTATCAGTGACGGATGGGTGGATGGATGGATAATGAATGAATTAATTAATAGATGCATGGAAGTATGAATAAATGGATGGATGAAGGGATTAGTTCATAGATGAACAGATCATGGAAGGGTTAGGGTTAGATGTATGGATGGACAGCTACATTAGAGACAGCTAGACTAGAGTTGTGGTTAATTTGTTACACTAACAAGAGCACAAGAATGACTTTGTTGCACAAACATAACGCAATTTACTGCTTTACTGAGTGAGCTAGTGTGTAGATTAGATTGCATTAGATTAGATTAGTTTGGATTGGATTGGATTGGATTGGATGGATGGATGGATGGATGGACGGACAGATGAAGAGTTGGGTAGAAAGACAGCTTTTCCCCAGTGATAATCACTGATAGCCGCAGTATTTGTCCCACTTCATACAGTATCAGAATAATAAAACTCACTGAGCAGCCATTAAGTCACACACACCAAAATTACTGGAGCAGTTTTTTTTTAAGCACAAATTCAAAGACCTGTATTGTAGAAGAGCACTCACAAGTTCGAATCCAACCTCAATTTACTGCTGCGTTTTATTTGAAATTCTGTCCATGAGACAGGAGGAAAGTAATATATTTGCAAATCCTTTAGCTAAATGGGTCTCACCACTAAACATTGTTGAATATCCCGGGGTTATTGGGCCGTGTTGTGTCATATTATACCTCTTTGGCTCAAAAGCCATCACAGTAAATCTGGCTGGGAAGTCATATTAAACGTTGCAGTAGGCAGTAGATGTCCACTCAGACGAAAGTTGAGTGCAATCCTGGCACTCTGAGTGTACTCTACTGTCTTAAAGTGAAGAAGTGCAGCTGCTCCTTTGGCCCCGTAAAAAGACTTAAATGAGAAGATTAGTGTGGAGGGAGCTGATCTTACTCTTCTTAACGCGCCGCACACAGCTTCCTTCTTCAGTGTTCCTGAGAACACTTTATTATATAAGAATTTATATCAGAAATCAGTACAATCAAGGAATCATTTGCTTTGACCTGAGAATCAAATACCTTTCTAGTTATCATTTTTCCATGTTGATTCCTGGTTTTCTTAAAACACCAGACAATTGCATTTTTTTAGTCTTACACAAAATAAAAAGGTTGTAGAGTTTGACATGGGTAGTGATATTTGGAGGAAAAAGCTCAAGATTTTCTGGAATAAAGTCATAAATTGACACAAAAATGGAAGTAAAATTGTAAGTTTTCAAAATATGAACCACGAATTTACCATGTGTAAATAAGTCCTGCAAAAATATCAATGTTTTGATTTTTATTTTGATTTTTTTGGATACATTTGCAGCTCTTAGAAATTATTACTTCAGTTTTGCAGATTCTATTACCAACTTCCTCCAACTCAAAAAACATAAAGTTATTTTATTTAACCCTTTCATGCATGGTGTCCACTACACTAGACATGAACAAGGTGACATTTTATTTATAGTAATTAAAAAATTAAGACAAAATGTAAAGCAAAATGCAATAAGACCATAGGTATTTTGAGTTAAATGAACAACAAAAAATAAAAAATAAAAAAAATGAGCAACCAGAACAAAACAGTGACGAAAATGAAAAAAGTGGACAAAACCAGATGAGAAATTAACCAAACAATTAAAAAATGGAGAAAAAGTGAACAGAATCAGAAGAAAAATGAAAAACTAACAAGCAAAACGAACACATCAGTCAACAAAATGAACCACATTAGATGCAAAATAGAAGAAAAATAACTCAAATCAGCAAAACAATCAAGCCACTGCTCAGAAAGGAAGAAAAAACTAGAAAAAAAAAACACTAAATGAACCAAGTCAAAAGAAATCAACATGAACAAAAAAACAAACTTTCAAATTGTGTGGTTGATTATAACTTTTATACACTATGAGCTAGTAACTAAAGTATAATTCTGATTGTATTTTACTAATCTAACCTGTCATGATGTAGATAATTTAACCATTTTCCACCACTACCTTGCTCAAAATAAGAGTCATTATTTTAAAGATTATTTAGAAGGTACCATAACCATAACCTCAGTCATAACCCCAGTTTTTTAATAATTCATGACAGACTATGTTGTGTTGTGTTATTCATCACAATGAGCATCAACTCTAACAATTTTGAAGTTTTTGAGGTTTTTATTTTTTAGTTTTTTATATATATTCAGCACTTCATGTCTTTATGCTTTAGTATACAGTGTAAAAAAGACTTGGATGATCTGAGGGTGGATACTGTTAACTCCATGGTTCCAAACTCTGTGATTTCAAAATATCAAATACAGTATATTACCATATTAAAATGCTAAATATGCAGGTACACCCACAGTGGGGACATCAGCGCCCACTTCATCCTCTTGACATTTGTGTGGAAACATACTTCCTCGTTCAGATTAATCGTATAAATTTGTATGTTTAATTTCTTGGAAACAGGGTTGATTGAATTATACTCATGACTTTTCCAGGAGTCAAGAATAGAGCCTGAGGAAGGTCTGACACTAGAGACACAGTTGAAGGACCTGGAAACACTTGAATGACCAAACTTCTGCTTAAAAGAAAGCAAACTCAACCAAATGCAATCATCACAGATTTGAACTGCCTTGGTGCTTTTAAGTTTGTAAACACTCTTTTTATATTTCAGATTTTCTATTTCTGCATAAATATGACCTAAATCATCATTTGACTTTTAAGTCCTTAGAGTAGAAAAGGAGAACTGTTTATTGAAGAAAATGATCCAATATTACATATCTGTGGATGGCATGGGAAACTTTGTTGCTCCTTATGCAACAATAACTGCAACCAAACATTTCTGGGAACTGTTACTCAGTCCTGCATGTCAGCTTGGAGACATTTTAGCTTATTCCTCTAAACAGCAACTTTGACTTTGAGATGTTGGTAGGTTTTCAAACATGAACTTCTTACACCAAAGTTTTGTGCATGTGGGTCAGTTCAAGACTGTGACCAGTTCACACTGCAATCTGATACTGATCACATGTAAGAATATAATGTGAACAGAAAAAAAATCTGAATTGAGCACTAAATCTGTCAGTGTGAAGGTAGACAATGTAAAGCTGTTTTCTTCAGTTTGATACTGAGCTGTAAAGTAATTGTGTAGAAACCTGAAGCTAAGTTTATTACTACATGGAATAGTTGTCAAAATCCATCCACCGCAAAACTAAACTGATCATGTCCACTAACCTTAGTAAATCTGTTTTTTGCCACTTTAACATTTGAACACATCAGTTGAATTAAAAAGAAACAGTAGATATCTAATTTAAAATTGCATGGTTTCAGTGTTTTGACCATTTCTTCACATGGTGTTTCTTGTTCATGGTTTGAAATATGCTTGCACCGTTTGTCTTGTGTGGTTTCGATCTCTGCACATTTTTACTGCGGTGAAACCTCACGACGCTGATAAATAACAGGCTTCACCTTTTCCTTTGCAGGACTTAGCATGACTGACTGCTCTCCCGGTCTCTGGGAGAGTGTGTCCTCAGCTGTGAATCACTTGTGTTCAGCGCACACTTATGAATGCTCACCAGCACACACACACTTGTCTCGTCTTTCAGAGGAGATAATCTCTAAAACGTTGCCCTGTTGTCAAAGGTTAGCAGAGTTGAGAGGTCGCCCTTTGCATCATTTATAGGCTCTTAAATAAGCCAAATGCTCTGGCTAACTCTCCCTTTTCAAATGATGAGTATCTGTGTTGTGCACGTGCGAAGGAACAAGAAAGAAAGAGTGCATGGTGGAGAGTAGAAGAAGAAAGTAAATATGCAAAAGCAAGAGACAAGCGGCTAGGGATAAGTCACTCAAACTAGAACTCAGTGTCTGTTCTGTATGTGGATAACTGTTACTATGCTAGTATGCTAGTTTTGGTGTGGGTTTCAGCTCAGGGACTGATTTACTGACTGACATGTTCGGAGGATGTGGGTGTGGTTTGTAAACTCTCTCTCATCAGTGTAATGAGATGAAGCTGTGTGTAACGAAGTTGATTTAAACAGCTGTGTGAACGCGGGCACTCAGATGAGGAATTCAGAACTCAGACACAAAGAGAGTTTGACAAGCTGGCAGTTCAACAGAGAGAAGCAGAGCTAAAAGACCTGAGCCACTGGTCTGCGGGAGAAGCATTGAACTTTTAAATAGCACACAGACACTATTTGTATACATTCACCTTAAAAAACTCTGAACTACATCACCCAGCAACCCTAGCACAGGGGTAACCGAAACACCGGAAGGAAGAGCACGGATGACTGGAGAGACGGACGCCGGAGCTGCACTGGCCGGATTCCAGAACCAGACATGTGGTGGTGAGTTTTGCAAACACACACCTTCGTCCTCCAATAGGATACGGCAAAACACATCACCCAGGGCTATTATAGACCGTAACTCAAGTCCTGAACACACATGCAGGGTTCGGTGAGGATTTAGTTGCGGGGGTTTATCTTGGTAGCTTAGAGAACGGACTTTGTTAAGCTAACCGGGCCCCATTTTAACCTATTCGTTCAGGAGATAAAACTGTAACAATAACCATAACTCACATTATTCCATGTGAGGCTTTTGTTGGTTATTTTGATCATTTTCTTGGGTTTCAAGCTCAGACTGGACTCAGAGTGTCTGGGCTAGATTGTATGGATGAAGTGTGAGGCAGTAATAGATTGCTGATAGTGTGCTCTCTGGTTGGAAACTAATATTAATTTGTCTAATGTTGGTGCTGGGACAGTAGTGTTGGCTTAGAGTTTAGACTTTTGTGTCTGTTTATCTTGTCAATTTTGATTTACCATATGACTATTTCCAGTGTTTTTGTAGTCGATGCTTCACTTTGCCCATATCCAGAGACTACAAAATTGGTCTGAGCTGTATGTATTGTGCACTGTGCACTGCAAATAAACTATAAACAGGTAAACTCAGCTCAGAAAATATCTGTCTGGACAGGACTGTCATATGAAGAAGCACAGTAAAGATTAACTGCTCTCTAAAGTACCTACTGAACCCTCATGTTACAGGAAATGACAGTTGAACACAAGTTATCTGACAGATTTGAGGTTGTGAAGGAGGATGTCTACTCACCAGAGGAGCTTTGTGATGTTACTGGTTGTGACTTCTCCACAAAGGGCGCAAAAAATCTAAATGATTCACCAAGGAGCCGTCCTTCGATTCTGCCACACACAAAAATCAGAATATCAAGGCTGTCATGGGGCTGTGGACAAAAATTGTTGCAAGTGAAGACTAATTTAGTCCAGAAGACACAGAGGGCAATGTCACTCAGACTCACCTGGGGCATCACAGATACAGTACCTGAGGCTGACTTCTGATTTACCTGAGGCTTATACACATAGTTCAAACAGGTACATGACTCCACCCTCTTCACCTTGTCCAATGACATCACACACATGTGAGTCTCTGCCCTCTGACTCTAGCTTGCATTGATTCCTGTGATGAAATGCTCCAGGGTGAGGCAGTACCTTCACACATCACACTGGCAGAACATCTCTGCACACGTTCCCAACATCTACTCCTACCATCTGAAGACTACCCTGGACATTAATGGATCATCCGTGATTGGCTCCTCCCAGGCTAGTGAAGTCAGACTGATTCAGACCTTCGTATCTTCTATTTATTCAATATGGGCATAGTTGTACTTGACATACACTCGACTGCAGCTGTGGGTTTACACTAACAACACCGAAATATGACTTTGTTTGACACTGCGTGGCAAAGTTTTACCATATTAGTAATCTAGCAGCTAATATTAGCTTCCCATGAGTCCTCTGGCATGAATGCTGCTGCTGTTTGTCCAAATATGGTTGCATCCTGTTTTTGGCTCCAAGATGCCATCCAGGAAGTAGTGACAACTCGATTGGCCCTTTAGAAACTGATGGGTGACGTCACGGTCACTTTGTCCAGTAATATATATAGATACGTACATGAGGATGGTTGACAAAGCCCCAGTACTGTCCTTGGAAAAATGAGATGATGATGATGGCTTTGAGGAGTTTGGAAACAATGCTCCAGAGATCCCTTATCCCTTTTAAAACTGTCAACAAACCAAAACCATCCAAGAAATGAAGAGTCTGCTCTGAGAGACCTGCAACAGCAATTGGGCTTTTGATGATGATGATGTGGTGAAATATTTTATCATCCACCTTAATGCCCAAAGTTTATGTTCCACACAAAGTGAGAACCTGTAGAAGTTACCATCTACAATCTGCCTGACACCAGGTCCACCAGGTCCAACCCCACCCAGTCATCCTGAATTTTCTCATCACCCCTACAAGATTTGATGCCTAAACCAAATAAGAGCAACTGATGATGGCAAAGTGCTACAGTATGTGTTACTTAAATTCAGTGTCTTTGCTCACAGACACCACAGGAGTTAATATGTTTCAGAAAAAGGCACCTTCAATGAGCTAACAACTCTTTTTGTGTTTTTAATTCCTATCACAGCAAAAAAAAAAAAAAAAAACAGGATACACAAACAGGGACCAGACAGAACTGGAAAAGATACCACCTTGACACATAACTAATACATTTTAGCAAGTTTAAAGTTAAAATACTGAATAACTTTCTAGTTCTGTCCCAGAAACAAAATTCTGACAAACAGCACGATGGATGACAGGAAAAATAGCAAAAGGCACTACTTTAACACGTACTGTAGCTGGTGAAATGCAGTAAGTTTGGTGGAATAATATTAAATGATTTTCCAGTTCTGTTCCAGAAACAGTGTGATAGGCATGGAAAGAGATGCTCCCTGTATCCCCCTTGTAATACTGAGCGACTACAAATGAAGAGATTGGATGTGAACTTTTCACACTGGCAGCAAAGTTCTGGTTTCACCTCCAGCTAGTTGAGGGAAAGCACAGAGTGGGTTTTTCAATGATAAATAGAGATTTTACAAATATCTGTGGTTTGTAAAAATGTACAGTGGTAACACTTTATTGGAAACAGGGTTGATCAATTTAAATTGCTGATGTAGTTTCAAGAGGCAGTGAAGTATGTTATGACTCAAACTGCTCCCCATACATCATTGATGTGTCTGGTCTGTCAATCTGTTCTGAGTGGGCGTTGTACTGCCCTGTAAACTCAAAGTGCAGTCACTCTACTTTTGGGCCAGAAATTAAGAAAATAAAGAGTGAAAAGAATGGAAATGTGATTGTTGTGTCTTTCAGCAATCACACAATAAAGAAAATGGTAGAAAATTAACAAAATTTTGGAAAAAAAATGAAGACAGCCAAGGCACACGAAACATAAAATAACGAAATTTTAAAAAAGGAATGTAAGAACACCACATATGAAGATAACAAAATTGGCACAAATTAATCAAAACTGAGCAAAATGATCAAGAAAAGGAACAAAAATGAGTAAAATAATCAGAAAAAACTAGAACAAAATAATGAATAAAATGAACAAATATTTACAGAAATGCACAATACAATCAAGAAAATGTAGAAGTCCTGAGCAAAATAAACAAAAAAATTCAAGAAATGAACATTATTGTGGAAATTGACAACACTAATAAAAACTAATCAAAATCCTGAAGAAACTCAACAAACATGACCAAAAAATAAGATGCAAAATGAAGAAAATAATATACAAGTGATGAAAAATGCATGAAATAACAAAGAAAATTAACAAAACTGAATAAAAACCAAACAAATTATGATGAAAATGAACAAAAAATGACTGAAGACAAATGAACAAAAACAAATGAACAAAAATGAACTAAATCATTAGGTAACGGAAAAAAATATTATAGAAAATGCACAAAAAGCTCCAAGCACTGAATAAAAAACCAAATTAGTGAATAAAAGTTTAGATTATAATTAGGAAATTGCAAAGTCATTTATTCTTAGCTTCACTGTGCATAGTTACTGCAGTTTGCCTTTGTAGGACAGTTGACTAATAAACAATAAGGAGGATTAAAAAATCTTTTAAAAAAAATTTCCTGTCAGTGGAACAAAAATACAGTTTAGAGAGAAGGAAAGATAAGAGGAAGAGAGAGATAGTGGCGATTCTCTGTGGACTGTGGCTGTGACTGAGTTATCCTCCACCGAGGACCACCGTGGCAGCAGACATACGTTTCTGATTTCCTGGGAAGGCTTTAACTTCTTATGGGTACAAGGTCCTCCCACAGACCAACACTGTCACTGATGCCTATATATCTGCAGGACTGTCTGCATGTGTGTGTGTGCGTATCCACTGTGCAAGATGAAGCCACTTTGTTATTAATGGAGTCGGGGCCTAAAAGCTCAGTGCTGGGTTTCACCGACACACACGCAAACACACACACACAGCCTACAGGAGGTGTTGGTGTGAGTGCCTCCCTCAGCGGGTTGCTCGCAGTGATATGATGGAGAACTCCTTTTCACTCCAGGGGATCCTATAAACCTGTCATGACTGTGATTTTTGTCTCTCTCTCACTCTGGTTGTCTCTTTCTGTTTGCTTTTCCAAGTTTTGACTTCAGGTGCCAGTTTACAGAGGTGGGAAGTACTTTACTCTATTGCATGTACTGACAGTCATTGTTTTGCAGAGCACTTTTGCTCCTACTCAGTTACATTTATGGAGAAAAAATAGTGCATTCTGACCACTTTTGTGAGGAGGTTTGGCATATACCTTTTTAGATTTAGATACCTCCATAGCCACCCCAGCCATACATAACAACATGGCCTTGCACATCACAAACTGACAAGATTGAGTTCTGTGCACATCAGTATATGATGATTTGGGAGTAAGAATGTAAGAATACATTTGGCTACATTCCTCAATGAGGATGAGTCATTTTGTAAATATTGAGCATGTTTTAATTCAGATGTGAAATAAATTAAGTGTTCTTTTTTAATTCATTGATTCATTACTGTTATCCATTTTATTTGTACACTTTGCTACTGCTGGGTTGGGCCCCCTACATATCATAAGAAGGCTACACTGTGGTCATAAATGGATCTTTTGCCAACAGCAATACTCATATAGGCTGTGGTGTTAGAACAATGATAGGTCCCAAAACATGCCCCCAGCAGTTGCCTGAAGTGTTGATACAAGGATGAATCCATGCTTTCATGTTGCTTATGCCAATCATTACTATAACATCCAAATGTCACAGTGAAAATCCAGACTCACTGGACAAAGCAACATTTTTTCAGCCTTCTATTGAGCCCATGTTAATTCCAACCTTAGTGTCCTGTTCTTAACTGACAGGAGTGTTACCATGTGTGATCTTCTGCTGTTGTTGTCCATATGCATCAAGGTCTGTTTGTTATGTCATACGCCCTCAGATGCTCTTCTGCATTACTCAGTTGACCATTCTCCTCTGACCTCTGGCATCAACAAAGAATTTTCATCCACAGAACTGTTGTTCACTGGATATTTTCTCCTTTGCAGACTTCTCTGTAAACCCTATGGAGGGTTGTGTGTGAAAATCCCAGTAGATCAGCTGTTTGTAAAACACTCCATGCCTCTTCTGGCTTTCAGAGAGAGTGGACGCATTTCTATCTGCTCCCGTCCCAGTTTTCACTGCTTGCTGTGTGTTTTCTGTGTGTTTGTTTTCAGTCCTTGTCACCCCCTAAACCCAATGCAACATGGAATTGACCAGCTGGACCTCAATAAAATTGACACGGTGCTCGGACAGGAAGACGGGTTGAGGGGAACCCGAGGGTTCTCAGAGGACAGCGGCTGCTGGACATGTGAGGATCCATGGACGCATGGGGACTTCTCAGGATGTGATGGATATTTATCTATTCGGAACCATGATAACAGGATTTATGCTGATTGGCTTGGGTGTTTTCCTGGTGGATCGATAAAGAAGACGGAGAGAGCTGTTCAAAGCCCAGCAAAGCTCTGCCTCCAAATCAAGCAGTTAGGAAGAGCACTGGCAGCATAACATGGACGATTTCTGAGTTAAATTGAAGAGTGGTTTACAAAACGGAAGCGCTGGGGTCTCTTCATATGATGGACTTTGAGGTCTGGTACCAAAAATATAAAATTAGAGTTACTGAGGTGTTTAAATTCTTTTCTGCCACTGAAAGTGTGACTGCCTTATCTTTTGTTTTTGTTTTTTGGCTCCCTCTGATGACCTTGAGATGCCTGATGCGCACCCTCCCCTTGGAGGAGACGCTGCTTGGAGAATGAGCTCCACTTTTCACCCTTCCCCCGCCTTACACCAACACTCTGATAAGAGGTCAAGCTGTACTTTTCTATGGACATGTGCCACCATGGTAACTATCATGGAATTTAACATCTGGCTATATGCTCTGAGAAAGGATTCTTGACCTGAGGTTAAGTTGAACTTTTCTATGGACATGTGCCGACATGGTAGCTATCATGGAATTTAACACCTGGACTATATGCTCTGAAGAGGATTCTTGACTTTCCTATCAGAACTGATACGACACAATGCATCCAGTGAACACTATTACACACTGACACGCATACCCCAACTCTCTCTGATACTTTGCTTTGTTAATGTGTGTGTAACTTGTCTGTCAATTGTGCATATGAGGTTTTTTTTCTACATGACCAAAATTTTGCTTCCTATGAGCCTAATCCTGGAAACTGTGCCCCTTCCCCCAACTGCAAGGCACAGGCTCAGTTTGCTGCTGTTTGTAAATTTCACCTTTTTGTGGGCTCAATAAAGTATCAATCAATCAATCAATCAATCAATTAATGCCATGTTCAAAGTCATGTAAATCACATTACAGCCCCATTCTCAAACTGTGTTTAAACTTCAGCAGGTCATTGAGACTGTGTCTGCCTGAATAAATACACTGAATTGCTGCCATGTAATTGGCTGATTAGACATTTATGGCAGCAAGTTGAATGGCCAGTTAATGTATGTTTTATGTCATGGTATTAAGTGATATGGATTTATAGTGACCAATATTTTTCTTTTTCTTTAGGAGCTCAGATTGTGTTTTTTTTAGTCAAACGAATAATGACACTGTTGCATTTCTCATGTCATTTTTGTATTTTTTCATCTGTTACATCTTTTTGTATTTTGAATCTTTCATATGATACCTTTTTCATTTTTTTGTGTCTCCCATGTCATTTTCATCTTTTTGTATCCTTTACCTTTTTATTGTTTTCATTTTTGTGTCTTTTATCTGTTTTTGCTCTTTTACATACCGTATTTTCCGCACTATAGGGCGCACCGGATTATAAGGCGCACCATC
>JAQQAE010008100.1:0-15430 GCA_029823295.1 Pseudamia nigra | reverse complement strand
TTGTGAAAGAGTGGTTCAAGGAGCATGAGACATCATTTTCACACATGGATTGGCCTCCACAGAGTCCAGACCTTAACTCCATTGAGAATCTTTCAAATATGCTGGAGAAGAATTTGCACAGTGGTCTGACACCCATCATTAACACAAGATCTTGGCAAAAAATTAATGCAACTCTGGACAGAAATACAGTAAATGCTGCGACATTGCAGAAACTTAGCGAAATGATGCCACAGCGAATGCAAGACGTAATCAAAGATAAAGGCCAATGAAATGATAGAGTGTGTGACTTTTTCTTTGGCCACACAGTGTATGTTTCTTAGACTTAATTTTGCATCATTTATCCTGCAAAAGACATCACATTCAAGTATTAGAAAGTTACTAAAAGAAAAAAGTGCTAAGGCGTTGTTTTGATGCTCACTAACAAATATTTAAAATCTCCATAATGCCATAAAACTGTTTGGCTGGTTGTAACTCTACTTCTTAGATTTCTGTGATAAACTGCTTCCACAGCATCACATCAGGTGATATGACCTGCAGAAATCCCAAGGCTTCTCCAAACTAATTATGGATGAATGTGCTTCTCTATAGCAGATGGAGCGAAGCGCACAGACAATGACACTCATCTATCATTTATGGATCATCTACTGGCCCAAAAGACCCAAAATGGAGCTTTTCACCCCATGCACATCTTCAGAAAACTTCTGCTGTCTTCAGACAACAACACAAAGCTGCTTCTCTCCACTGTGTCTAACACCTAGCACTCAGAAAAGACCTCTGAAAGCAAAGCTACCTCACATCAACCAAAACCTTAACTATACCAGTCTAAGCATTGGCTACCAGACAAAACACTGCAGCTGGTACAAGCAAACCCCTCCTGTTATTCTATACTGGTCACACTACGCAAAACAAACAGCAAAGAGGTAAGTCATATACATTATCATGCTTCTGTTCAATGAACCCACAGCATTTATCGTAAACAGAGAGAGACTGAGACAAAAACGCGTGAATATGCCTACCTGTATCAGTGACATGTTATTGAGGTCAAGTCTGAACAGGTAGTTTCTGAAAGAGAGGAAAAAGAAAGTACATCACTTAGACAACAATATTCATATCAACAACATAAACAATTCTATGCAATATGCTGCTTTTATTCCATTTACCTCATTATTTTTACTGTTTATTTGTATTGTTTGGGTGAACCGGTTCAAATTTAATTGTTCAATGACATTAAAGACATTCTTCCAGGCATCATATGTGTTCAGAGTTGGCAGAAGTGATGGAAAGATACAGCTGTGTTTTCAAAAAAAGCTGAACCGCTGAGGCGAATAAAAATAGGCGTGATCACTTGCAAAACATTAAAAGCAAGACCTGAAAATAGAATAGTCAGAACAAATTTTTTAAAATACTTGCTGATTTTAAATTTGATGCCATCCACGCATTTTTAAAAAGTTGATTCAGAGTCATGTACGGTACGTATATCACTGTGTTGCGTTGCTTTTTCTTGTAGCTACACTGTGTAACCTAGTAAGTAATGCTGCCTTTACAAATATGCAGGTTACCCATGTCATGAGCACTAATGTACCCCATACCATCACAGATGACGGCTTTTAAAATGAGCCTGATAACAATCCAAATGGTTGCTCTCCTGTTCTCCAAAAAAGCATTTCCAAAATGAATTCCAAATGTTGATTTTCTTCCACTTTGCCCTGGTCCATCTTCTCGCATCTCCATCTTCCACGCATTCATCTCCGTTCAGGCCCAGAGAATGTTGCAGCATTTCTGGATCTGGTCTATATGGAGTTTCCTCCTAAATGGTAGCATTTACACTTTGTGTGTTTTCTTCAAATTTTCTGAGTCATTTAATGATATTATAAAATGTACAAAATAAAGTCCCAACATCTTTTGCAACTTTACACTGAGAACTCTGGACCACCTTTGCTTCAGAAAAAGTCCTTGTCACGTTACTAACCTGTTACTAGATAACCATGACACGTCCCACCAGGCGTGTGTTTTTTTTAATCATTTTCCAGTTTTTTCTCTCCACTTTCTCAACAATTTTGAAATGTGATGCTGGCATGAAATTAAAAATGTCCATAGAATTTTCGAAAGCAATGATATTTTTTTTTGGCAAATAATAACAGACTGTTTTTAATTACATTTTAGTTTACAGCAAACAAACTCATATTACAATTGAGACATTCATATGTGAAGAGAATTGACTGATATAATGAATCTCTGTTTTAGGTTCACGCTGAATCCTGGTGGTTTCTTCCAGTTTCATTTAATTATGTCTTCTTATGCTTTTATACTGTTTTACATCAAATTATATCTTAAACTATGCAATAAACCTGCTCTGGAAACGCAAAATGATAGTACAGTCATTTGTGCTGAAATGCAGCAAGTAAAAGAAAGACATTTGCAGAAAAATAATTACTCAAGTAAAGCGCAGATACTGGGATAATTAGTTTGTGTGAGTGAGAGCAGTCTGCTTTATTACGTGAATAGTTCAATAACGTCAGCTGCATCGACGTATACCTTTAACTGGGTCAAACCAGGCCAAACTTGAGCTCATGAGAACATACACACACTATTGCAACATGACATCTTCCAAATTTACTTTTTCTGCCAAAATCCAGCTCAATAGGGTGGAATGAGGCCTCAGAAGAGCACTTAAGAAGCATCATTATCTGAAATACTGCAGCATATCAGTGAGTCACAAAGGATATTGCATTCTAAGTCATGTGATCTGTGGGGTTGAACAAGCTGAGCAGATTTACCTGGCACCCACGATGAGCTCATTCCTCGTCAGGTCAAGGGTGAGTTGGGAGTAGTCTCTCACACCGGGGTGGGAAAAGGAGGAAATCCATGGACTTAGAGCTGAGAGACAGAGGAAAGGCAGGAGTTAATGAAAGCTTAAAGGTGTCAGGACATAAAAGCAGCAATATTTACAGATAAAAGCAGCTGTGGCTCAGTAGGTAGAGCAGGTTGTCCAGGAGCCGAAGAGTTAGCGGTTCAAATCCCAGCTTCTCATGTCCACAGGCCACTGAACCTGACAGTGCTCACTAGTGTATGAATGTGTGTGTGGCTGGCTGAATGTAAAGCGCTTTGAGTGCCATAGGGTAGAAAGTACTACATTTAAAGATGAGTCATCAATGGATGAATGAAATGTTAATACGTACATGCATGATGAAATTTATTATTTTTTATAATCACTGAATAGCCACATATGGACATAATTTACCCCACAACACTCACCTAGAAATGTTGGTATAGAACATATTTTGCCTTGAAAGCTGATGAGTTTGTCCGTGTTTGTGATTTGTAGATGGATGATGCTCTTGTTGACTGATGGTGCAATGTTTTATAGGGGGTTGCTGAGTTTTTCAGGGGTTTGCTGAGTTATAGATGTTATGAGGTGTTATATGGTTCAGTGTGCCAACACGTCATTCAGAGCAACATGACAAAACTGGGCAATTTCCAAAACAGATGCCTCCAAAAGATGTGTGGTATTTTCTGACCAGTGAAAATTATGGATGAAGAAATGTGTGTGAGTGTGTGTGGTAGCCGAGATCAAGCACAGACGCTTATGATAACTTTGAAAGTAGCTGTGAGATGGACACCATTTGGTCCAGAAAACAAGGACAGCCAAAGACCTCATGGAGAAGGTCTGTGACATCTGAGCTGAAGGAGATAAATCTGACTTCAGGTTAGGCAGAAAATATCGCCAAAAGCAGATGCAGGTGGAATAAGACATATCCCACATGCAACAAAGAGACATAAGAAGCCTCAGTAGCAGCCTCTGCAGGAGGATTGTTGGCAATATTCGGCACGTTTTCGCTGAAAAACTCCAGCGGCTTATCAGCGTGATTAGGGGTGTAATGTCTTCAAGTGGCACCTTAATTTATTTGGCTTCATGCTTTTCCACTGCCAGCATCTTTAGACACAGTAAACACACCGGCCTTTCCTCGTCGCCCACCGTAGTCACAGTGAAGCTGAGCGATACATGCACGTCGTCATATTTCTTCGTCTTAGCGTTCGGGTGACTTTCTTTTGTCTCATTATCTCCATCTCTCTCTGCCTGCCTTTTCACCCCCGTTAGAAATTTTTCCATATTGTTTCGTGAGGGTTTATACTGCGCTCATAAACTGCACTTCATATCGTTTGCTCGGTGCAAAAAAACCCCTACACCATAGAGCGACAACGAGAGCGCCACTGCCAACTACTGTAATGGATGTGCAGTTACACTTATATCTAGCACAGTACGGTAAAAAAGCATGTTCCCTAGGGTTACGCCCCACTATTTGAGAAGCACTGCTCTAAAGCACATGAAAAAGAAAAGAAATGGCACAAATTAACCTGAGAACTGAAAATGGTCCCTGGTGACTACATGGTGAATCTGATGAGAGTGTGTTTCAAAGCAAAATACTGTGTCAAAATGTTCATGATAATATAACACTTTTTCATGTTCACTACATAATTAAATCCAGCAAGGACGTTATGAATTTGTCAGTTTTACTTTATCTGTTTTTTCACAACCTAACTCAAAAAATTCTGAACCGATTTGGATGAAATTTTCCAGATATGCTAGAAGTGGCACAAGGACCAACTGATTGGCGTCTGGAGATAATCGTCGATTATGATTGGTGCTGAACAAATAAAATTGAATTGAATTGATTATATTCTAGCAGTGATCTGAATCATCGTCTGGATTCAAAAGATTTTTAAAGGATTCTTCACCATTGTGAGGTAGGACCAAATTCAACATTTGTCCTTGGAACTCCACAAACAACAGCCAGAAAATTTAGCAAAAAAACATAGGATAAGACAATAGATTCTATCAAACCACAAAGTTTGATCCAGATATGGAAAATATTCCAGATATAATGATTATTCCTACAGGAATTGAGGAAAAATATCTACTGTAAGGTAACAAATAAAGCTATAGATATTGTATGAAAGTGACACTGGAAAGTCTGCTGATTCTGGAATGTGCCCACGGATTTGACGCCTCTTCAACAGAGCTAGATCCAGAGGAAAACCACCATTATGGAAATATTAATTTTAGTGACTAACAGTTGAACTAATAAAATAACATTAAAACAGACAATTTGTTTAACTTTTAATATTTGTTTTCATTGTCATATCCCATTATGAAGAGAAAGTGAGTTGGTTCTATCTGTGGAGGTCAGCAGTATTAATGTACAATGTTGACAATAATAAAAATACATAAAAACCACAAAAGGAGAGGACATGTCCAAAATTTTAGCTGACTGTGCACATTAAAAATAAAGCCTGATTTGAAAATTATGGATATTTATTTTTATAAGGGGATTAAAATCAAGTCATAGTATTAAGCCACACTCTGCTATTTTTTCCAAATGTCCATTTTGGATTTTTCTTCCTACAAAACAAGTAACAGTATTCACCAGCTTACATGCTTTTATTATTGTTATTACCACGACTTTGCAGTCCCAGTGCAATAATGTGAGCAGTGCAGCGAATGCACCACAGCCTGGACTGTCGTGTCCTGCAGCGAGGGACAAAGCTGCACAGGCTCCGTCAGGCACGACGATCCCGATCTGACCTGACATCCGGACAAACGCCACTCCGTGTGGTGTACCGCACTGCACTGTTTGAAACTGGCTTTAACAAATCAAAGTTTCAATGCAGCAGAGCAAAGGGGCCGCCTGACAGGGCTTGAAATGTCACATTAAAAACTGCGAGAAAGTAGCAGGGGTTTTTTTTTTTCCCACCCTTTCCATCGTTGCGCGACTTAAAGTGCAGGTCTTTAAACGGATTTCACCACATGGGAGGTTCGTGCAGCATAAAGGGATTTCCCATATTTCCCATGCTGCTCAAAGCGGGGAATCACATGGCCTTAACCAGGTTGGAAAGCGGTGTTAAATAGCTTTTTGCCATTTCCACACAGAGCAAAAACCTGTGAATGATAATTTTACTTTGTATTACTTTACCTTGTAGCTTCATGAATGAATAAAAACTACATCATTCACCTCAGAGTTCTGGTTAAATTTACACCATGAGCAGGCCGATCACTAAATGGTAAAAATGTTAATCGAACATTTAAAAGCTTAAACCTTATTTTCTTTAAACATTAAAGGAGCTGGTGTAAGCTGGAGGCGACTAGTGGAAGACACTCTCCATCACACGTCCGGACAGTTTTTAGGATTGATTGGACCCATATGGCGGTGTCATCTGCAGACTTAACTGGAGATACGAGTGATTAGAAGACAGAAGGGGACGACGCTCTCTCCATGCGGATTCTGACGCACACACATGTGGAAATACACGCATGTTGTCATTAAGGTGACAGTATTGACAGGGAATATGAAGGAATGAGAATTAGCTGCCACAACCTGTTTTTTTTCCAGCTGCGGATTAAAGGGATAGTTTGCCATGTTGCTGTCACCAAACTCGACTCAAGCTTTTGTGATGTGAGTAATAACAGGCACATACTGTATATTCATTATGTTCATAATGAGATCCTTTCTTTTCTGAAGCACATTAGACATGATTTTAATTAAAATTAAAAGAATAATGTCTTATTGTCAACAGACACTTCATTGTTTTCGGTCGATCTCGTCACTCCCGCTGTGCTGTCCAGCTCCAGACAGCAGACAGACAGAACGGAACATATTCATGAAATTGTCAGTTAAACTTTTGGAATGATGGAAAAAGGTCACTGCAGCACTGACCTGACCTTCATATACCAAAATCTATTTTGTTCATCGTTGATTCCAAGTCAACCTTTACGCCAAATTATAAGCCGTTCAAATTCTCTTTCGCAGCTTGTCACACACTACCATTTTGTCGGTTTCTGATGCCATTGACAGTTACAGCTTCATTAGGTTTAACCTTAAAACTACTTGGTGAGGTTTAGGGGAGAAAGTCTGGGCTGAGGTTTAGACAGAAAACACATAAAAACACAAAGCATGAAACTGGATTTAAAGCCTGGTTTCCCATGTAGGAGTCCGCTAACTGGTGTGCAGCCACAACCACCCCATCCTCCTCCTCCTAAGAATTTTGTTCTGCTAATATCGTCAGTTTCTGATGAAGAATGCTCTCTGTATGTAATACAGTGGAACCCAGGGTTACGAGTGCTTTCTGCAGACAAATTTTTTGGGTTACGAGGAAGACATCAAATTTTGTACTGGCTCACGAGCAAAAACTTGGGTTGTGAGTAAATTTTTTCTTATTTTTTGCCTCTTTTCACCTGAAATAGTGCTTTGTTTTGTGTTTTTTTCATCATGGGGCCTAAGAAGGATGCTAGTGGTAAGAAGAAAACCCGTAATATGATCTTAATGCAGGTGAAAGGACACGGACAGATCTGTCCGCAGTGAAAGGTATTTGTGAAGTGTATCTTTAAATATTATATTTCACCAAAGAATAAAAGAAAACTCAACTTTTCCCAACCCCAAAAAATACCATAGGAAACGAAATTAACAAAATCAACATAAATACTCTGTCAAAATGAACTTATATTTGCAATAGGAATTCAAAACAAAACCACAAACTATACTCAACTTAAGACAGGCCGCGCAGCCACAAACACTTAACCCAGACGTGCAGGACAAATCCCTCACCCATTTTCGTAACATTTTAAGGAGTAGGCAGAGGCAAAACCTCTTTGGATCACTATTTTAGCAAAAGAAAGTGATGATGCGGATGATGATGAAAGTGTGCTGAAACTGGCAAAAACCAGTGAATAAAAATCAGAAAAAGAAAAAAATTCTAAATTGTATGGGCGTTTTCTTGGGTCTTGGAACAGATTAATTGGATTTACATGGATTCTTATGGGAAAACTGGTCCTGGCTCACAAGCTTTTTGTTTCGCGAGCTTGATCCTGGAACGGATTAATCTCGTAACCCGGGGTTCCACCGTATTCCCCAAGTGGGTTAAAACTGGAGTGAATTGTCAGCTCTGTTGGTGAGACATCTATGTGTGACATGCACAGGACTTTGACGTACAGTAGCATCGACTTGTGAATGAGAACAGACTACGCATTCTGTCAAGGCCTTCCTGAAATATTGCTTTTTTATGGAATGTGTGAACATTTGGAGCATTTATTCACTGAAAAACAACAACATGAGTGAAATACAGATCAATAATGATGCTAAGACATGTTGATTTACTTTGAAAATTTAGAACAATGTCTTAACTTGGACTGTGTACAACAGTCAAGATTTGACTGAATAAATCAGAGTTTCAGTTACAGTCCACGTATCTCCACTAGCCTCCATTTCTTATTAGATGCTTTATGTTAAACATTCAAACACCTCAGCTTTGTTTGACACCTCATGATCATCCATTTTCTGATTAGGTTTATGTGTCGACATTTGCAGAAGTCTTTTTTTTCCAGAGCTGTATATATAGCACAAGGAAGGGGGAAAAAAAGCAAAGGATCGTTTTCAGCACGTACGTTGAATAAAGCCAGAAGGGATAGCCGACATGATTAACTAAATCAACAATAACTTTGCTCTCATTTCAAGCACAACACAGGAAACAGGAACAGGGAGCTGCTTCTGTGGGTTTTAATCAGGTACCCAGAGCAGAGAAAAGTAGTAACCTTTTAAAAATTCATAATAGAGTGTAAAACACAGTTACACACACAGGATTAAATCACTGATAACCTCGGCCCATATAATAAATCACCGAGGTCCCAGTGCATGCTGGTACCACATAAACCCTGCACAAGACCATTTTTAATTCTCTCACACACTGTGTATGTATTTGATTTTCTATCATATTCTTTCTAGGTTCTACGGGTTAATCTTTGACACATAGGCTGGGTGTAAAAATCATACGAGGCTGGTACAAGGAGGTGAGTCGGACCATCTCTGTGATTAATGGCTGCAGGAGGTGAAGCTGGAGGAGCAGAGGGGAGGACAACGCCAGCCTCGCAGGCTTATGTAAACACACGTGAAGAATCCAACAGGCACAGGTTTGCAAAAAGCTGAAGCATGTGTACATATCTGTGTGTGAAGAACATCCTTATAAAACACAATGAGCTCATTACCGTCCTCCAGAGTCGTTCTTCAAACACTGAGCACATTTACGTGGAAGGTGCCACCACATTAATGTTCACAAGATTATCATGAAACAGGCCCCAGTGATTAATACAATTATTGCACTGTATTGAACAACACTATCATCTAATATTTTTAACAGAGATGTACAACCCTCATCTAATATCCCCATTTCAGTCAGGACGTGCTCATCTGATTTAAACATGATTATGATACCTTACTGTATATGCATGCTGCTCTGCGACGATCTGTGTAAGCTTGACGCAGATGGCCCCTGAGATCTCAAAACCTCCCTAGCAGAGCCTGCTGTCATGATTTTATTTGACGAAACTAGAGCACAAAACAAGTAGGCTTTGGGGTTATATATATTGTTATTTATTCTGCCTGATTCAGGAGGAGGATGGGGCGGTGGAGGAGATTTTTTTCTTGGGCGACGGTCGCTTGTGGGTAGCAGCGTTGCAAGGTGAATGAAGACGGCTAGATTTTAAAGCTACAGATGATTAGGGGCGTGTCAGACAGCGGTGACGGTGATTGGACAGAAAAGAACTACACACAGGCTACATGTAGATGCACCCGTACAAACCAACATTTTACGAATTGGATCACACAATCAAACCTCAACCCTGCAGTTTTGCTGTAGATTTGGAGTTTATTTACATTTTTTAAAAGTGTTTATATTGCCTTCAAACTTTAAATCTTCTCACTGATGGTCACACTGTTCAGCTGTGTGTTGCAGGAAGCAGATAGGGCTTAAAGATGGCCGTCAGGAGACGACAGCACCGGCTTTGCCTCCTCTCGTTCTCAACCCACTGCGCTTCGTGATTATGATTCCATCGTGACTTTGGTTTAGACTTGGATTGGCTTTTTGACTTAAATTTCTGGAGTTTGGATGCGTGCTTTGCCTAATTGGACTCTAGGTAAATATTATGTATTTATATCCTTGTACAGTAAATAACCACATTCACTTTTGTACATTTAGTACTCCTGGTATTGGTAGGCCTGTAGAAGCTATTTTTGTTGGTGCACATTTTCTCCTGTTTATATTTATGGAGCTCAGGTAAGAAAGTGGTGTGGAAATAAGTTTGTTATTTTGGCTGTGCTCACCCTGATGTGATACCACCCTTTCGTGGCAATAAATTTGTTGTTTGGACTGTGCACTGGTCTTCCTTGGGAGCAGGAGAGCGGGAAGCCTCGCACTCAATATGTGTCTCAATACGCTCAATGTAGGCCAGCGGTAATGTTCCGAGGTTTACATGAAGTTCATGATGTTAAGATAAAAGCTGCGAGAATATGAATTTAATCAATATTCCTCATCATGACAAAAAATCACAACAAGGGAAAGACATTTAAGATTGGTGTGACCTGCGGGGACCAATCAGAATCAAGCAGAAATGCTTAGTCCTGCCCTCGTGAACCAGCAGAATATGAAATTTTAGTGCCACTAAATCTAGTCAAGCTAAATTAGCCCTGTTCCCATAAGCAACGGATGAACATATACAGTACTGTGCAGAAGTCTGAGACACCTGAGAACCAGGACAAACACAAACATTTCAAGTGTATTAAGTGTTCCATCCCTTTGTGCTTAAATGTTTTGTGCTATTTGGGGCAGAGCATAGGACGTTTAGTGACTTAAAACAGATTTCAGCACACGTCACTATTGTTTGTTCTATTTCTTGCCACAGGAATGAATGTCACACTAAATAAGGATTTGTACCTGTTGAAGTCATGTAGTGTTGATCGTCATGTGTTTATACTCAACAACTAACCAAGTTGTGCCCCTCATTTTTTTTTTTTTGCATGTGTATGGTTTTTATAAACGTCATAAGACGTAAGATAAGACAAGACAACAAGCCCAGATTCCTAAAACCTTTGCACAGTGCTGTACATACATTTTTTTACAGTGAATGTTGAAAGTGAATAATTCTGTGTTAGACTATGATCCCAGGTCAGTCTGGAAATAACCTGGGATCCACTGCACCAGTCAGTGTTTTCTGATGAAACAAGACGCAAGGAAAAGCAAGAGATAATCAAATGAAATTAACTCTATTTTGTTAACACCCCTACGGATGGATTTAGAAGGTATATTTAAAGGTGCAGTCTGCAATGCTGCGAGGCTACTTAGTGACCGACTGTTTGTGGCAGACTGCTGTAAATGACTAGACAGCCGACCTGCCAGTCAACACGGCTTACATGAGTGGACAGTCGTACAGAGGTACTTTTTTACTCCTACTCAGATACTTGTTTTTATGAGTAGTTTTGCTATATACTTATAAAATAGCAATATTTTTCCTTGTTTATGTTTACGCTGCCCAACATTGGTTACAATATGTCACACCTTGTCAAACTCAATATGACCATAGAAAAGGAACAAAGGGTCATAAAGAGGAAAAATCATCCTGAGGCTAATGCAGTACTGTCTGTATTGGTGGTGAAATACGCCAAACTGAACCACTGCTCCGACATTAACTACACGCATATATTCTGGAAAGCATCCAAAAATAGGAAACAATGTTTAGACAAATGATGCGTCGTTAAAAAGTGACTTATTCTCACTGTAAAATAGGGCCATTAATGGTGAGCATATGACATGAACCATAAAATAAGAATGTGCAGTGGAGAAGCAGATAACAAGAGAATTATTCCCACAGACGCATTATCCACCTAACAGTAAAAACAGGAGCTGTTTGCGTTCACTTGAGAGAGTTTAATGTGCCGCATAAATCACGAGCGGCGTTCCTCCCTTATAAACTTTTCCTCACGTCATGAATATCGCTTCAAAACCTTGTAAAAATAAAAGCATGGCTGAATCGGTTTCAACTGCGTGGGGGGGCCTGGTGAAGCCACAGCGTGGTGTTTACACTCTGAGGAAGACCTCCCTCCCCGTGTGTGTGTGTGTGTGTGTGTGTGTGTGTGGGGAGGGTCGTCTTTCTCCAACTGACATTTATCCTCCTGCTTACAAGTGGCTTTATATGCACTGCTCGTTCATTCCCTCATAACTGTCTGGTCGGGTGGTGGGGCAACATAGGGACAATAAAGCAGGATGAATATGAAACACCTCCCTCTCTTCTTCCCTGGTCGACTCGTGGGCCTCAAGCTGGACTTGATGAACGATTATAGCGCTCTTTTTCCCCTCTGTAATTGGCGGGCGGACGGATTAATGCATAAGCCCGCGGCTGCCAGAGGGACGAGGACAGTGGCAGAGACATAAATCATAACCTTTCTATCTTCCTCCGTCTAACAGTTTTTAAACATTCGGCTTCTTCCCACACAAACAGCATGTGGGAGGAGTGAAGTGGCACCCCGACTGATCTGAGCCGCTATTAGACCCAGTGTGGATGAAGAGCAGTCAAAGCTGGAAAATAACAGCGTATTCTGGGGTTGAGAAAAGGGGAATGAAAGCAAAACAAATCCAAAAACAAAAGGTGCCTGTGTCTGAATGCACACATACACAGATCCTCACCTCTCACCTGCAATCTGATCCGTTTATCGCGCCAGACCTGATGGAATGTGAGATTCCTTTAACTTCACGCAGACAGGAATGGCCGTCTGATAAATCTCCCAATCTTGTTCTCATCTAATCCTCCTGAATTTGAGCCCCTGGGCTGCCTCGCGTGATAGCTACACAATCATACTTTGTCCATCACCAAGCGGGGAAAATGGTGTCGGCTATTAAGGGTATGGTGCAAACTTAAATGGCAGAGGAGGGGATTTTACTCTGAAGTACATTTTTCAAAAGCATACAATAATAGTCTCATAAAGTGCCCCCTTGAGACCAGATGAACCCTATAAAAGCCACAAAGGACCAATTCAGCCAGAACTGGGGTTTTTAAGCTCCATCGTTTTGGACAACAAAATGTTTCTTGACTTTCTCCTATAATTAAATTGCCTCAAAGGCTGTTCCTGAGGCCTGTCATTAAAACAATGATGTCACAGCAAACAATCATTGTATGCTTTAAAGCATGTTGGGCATGTTTACGGGACCCGAGAAGTCAGAACAAGCAGGGAGCACATCAGAAATAGAGCTGAGAGAGAATTGGCATCGGTAGTGATTATACAACACAGGATCTGAAAGTGACATCACAGCCGGACCAGGTCACAGCAATTATACCTCCTGAGTGGCAAAAAGGCTGACTGAGTCACAACACTCAGACTGAATACCATACAATCACACACACAAAAACACACTCCTTTGGTCCAAGTGAAATTAACGTCACATATCCCTTAAATACAGCACTTCATACAAATACTGCTTTGTGTAGCCTAGCAGCTAATAGCCAAATACATGCAGCTGCATCGAACTGTTCGGCACGTTGCCATGTAGCGGAAATTATCTTCACATATTCACTTCAACAGAACAGACACTGGTTTATGCAACGCCTGATGCCTTGCTGCACGGATACATGTAAGGACGGTGAATGCAGATGTGATCAGATGTGGTGAACACAGGAATGGAGACACTGTGTGGATGCACCAAAGTGTCGCATCAGTCGTACAAGCCCCCATACCTGACCTGAACTTATCTGACACCTTGAGTCAGTACTTTATAATCTAGAACAACTAAGTTATCTACACGTTTGTGTTGCTTTTCTACTGACAGTATCAGCTCGACTTAACTTATCTTCACTTGCTTTAGGGAGCAGCTCATTGCTTCTCCTCCTATATATACTACCAGCTCAGCATAGTGAGACTTTTTCAGGGGTGAAAATGGTTGTAGAGACTTACAATCTGTGGTTAATTTGTTAAGACAGAGCAAGCTGAAGCGTTGTTCTGTCATTTTCAGAGATTTTCCTGGGGTGCATTGTTCCAATATGATGATGCAGTGACTCTGACTAAGTCGCAGCATCCAGACTGAAAACTGTACAAGCACATACAAAAAACACACACCATTGAACTTATGTGTGGCTGAACTTACTGTCACATGTTCCTTAAAACAGCACTTCATAGAAACAATGCTTTATGTAACCTAGCAACGAAGAGTCAAATGCTTGCAGTTGCACCTAATTGTTCAGCACGTTGCCATGTCGCTGAAATTATCTTCATATAATCACTTCAAAAGAACACTTTGTACAAACACATCGTCTGGTGCAGGTCTGGTTGGTGGTCAGGAGGTGAATGCAGGAACGGAGACACTGTGTGATGGTTCCCAACTATCCTTATATCACCAGCTGAAAAATAATCACCCATGCAGAAACTATCCAATGGGAGGCTCGCACCTATTTGCTAAGTTAAATCCAGGTGGTGACCTTTTTTTTGGCCAGGCAGTGTATATACTGAGTGATTCTAGATCTATTACCAGAACATTCTTGCTGTGAGGCATGTGTGCTCACCACCGCACCACCCACTAAACTGTAAGAGTCACTGTTGAGTTTTTAATTTCTGCAAATAATGGTTTGATTTCCTTCTGGTTTAGCAGTTGCCATCCATCCATCCATCCATCCATCCATCCATCCTGTGTGGATCAAATGACCAAACCTGAACATGCAGTAGATGTCCACCACAAGGAGAAGTGAAGCTCTGATAAACTGATGACAAACTTGAATTCCTGTAAAATATCTTTTCTTCAGTTGAATTGTTTGCTTTTCATTTGCAGCTAATAACACTGTAACATACAATAAATCATCTTTCTACCATTAGTATTATAAGCAGGCATCTTTTTGATTACTGCCCTCAGGTTCTGCACTGTTTAATGAGCTATGAATGACACACATTGTACTAAAGGTTGCTGTCTATCATCATCTTCCTACGGATGGGTACACAGGAACACAATGTCTTCCTAATAGGAATAAGACAGACTGAAAAGAGGCAATATTGAAAATGGTTATCTTCAGGGCAAAGTGGTCGATCCAATATTGTTAATGAAACGGGTCACAAGACGACTTGCTGCTATCTGCCATCTGGCAGACGATTCTGTGAATGAAGAATCACCCCCAGTGTCAGAGCGCACGCTATTGCAGTTTGAATGGCTTTCACTCAGCTGAAATCAAGAAATGTGGAAATAGCAACTGCGGCCACATAATAGTGAAGGAATACATTCATCTCACAAAATACACATTTACATACAATATCCCTTTATTGTGGAAATAAACTGAAGAAGCATCGTAAATGTCATATCGCTTGACATTTTTAGTGGAGTAAAACTTTCCTTGCAGCCACACCTCAGACCTATCTGCTCAAAATCCCTTGAAGTGCGTATTGTTTGGTCTTGTCCATATCGCTCTGAGTTCCTCTGCTTCCTCCCGTCTCCACCTTCGTGTCTGTGCCGTTCTTCACTATCGCTGCAGAGGTTTGCGAGAGGCCGCCGAGCCTCAGTGGAGCACAACTCTGCCCCTATCTCTCTGTCCTTTCATCCCTCCACTGCCCCCCCCCACCCCAGGTGCGCCGCCCAC
>JAQQAE010008099.1:0-15430 GCA_029823295.1 Pseudamia nigra | reverse complement strand
CTTTGGAAGCTCTCTGCGGACCATGGCTTGTGCTGGAAGATGTGGCTACAAAAATGTCAGGAAAAGCCTAATACAATGTGGTGACAGGTGTGCGCTGACTCCAATTTAACATGAGTTTGAATGTAACTGGTTAAATACGAACACAGGCACATCCCCAGTTATAAGAGGGTGTGCACACTTGTGCAACCTCATTATCTCAGTTATTTTTAATTCACCTTCCTGAAAGATTTCAGTTTGTTTTTCAATTGCTTTTTTGAGGTTATAGGTCACATTAAAGGTGGAAAAAGTTGTGAATTTGTCTTGGTGTCACCTTTCTACCTCACAAAAAAACCTGGCATTTGAACAGCGGTGTGTAGACTTTGGAGATCCACTGTATGTATAAAACTCAGTTTGGACAAGAATTTAGTACATTTTTGTTCGTACATTTCTTGCATTTTTCTTAATTTTCTTGATTATTTATGCTGCCTTTGCTTTTTATGTTGGATTTTTCGATTATTTTGTTCAGTTTTGGTGATTTTCTTAAATATTGGTTCAGATCTTGTTAACTTTTTTTGGATTATTTTACTTATTTTGTTCATTTTCAGTCAAAACACTGAGGAAACAAAGCCAAAGCACAGTTGCTCCTTGAATTACTGGTGGATAGAGATTGGGTGCCTGTAACAGGTCCACTCTGCTGGTGGTGCTCTTCGGCTGCTCTGGACATTCGCCAGATGAATTCGTTCTAGAACAGTCTGCAACGCCTTCAGAGAAACAACCGGAAACCCAACGTCACGGGAGATGAAGCAAAACACGCGATATTTGGACAGACATCAGCGCTTCTGTCGTAAACGTTAACTGTTTACGTTTCAATGATCGTATTTGCCGGGCTCTATAGCTAGGTGACAGTCATTATCTACATCGTGGCCCGACGGAGTTAAGTTGCTAACACTGTGAAGATGTAAGTTTTGGATTTACTTTCCACTCTTTACAAATCGTCTCTAACTGCCTGAGTGCGGTGTACTGAGGACGAGACCGCTAACGTGAGCTAAGTGGTTAGCACACGAGTTAGCCTCAGTAGAGCATTCATTGTAAAACACGGCGCGCAAGACTAAACGTGGTCTCATGTCTGTAACTTCAAATGTGTTTGGCAAGATCACGTCCCGATACTCTATAAAGTTTGACTTATTTATCTGTTTTAAGTCACCTTAGCCATCAGTAGCAAGCAGGCTAATGTCAACCTAATGTTAGCAATGAAAAAGCATGGTGTCATCATTAGCTTGATTAGATTACACTTAGGCTTACGTTCACTTAACACGTGCCTGTAAGGCTGATGCATATTTGCTTTTGTCCCGGGTAGTTTTGTTTTTCCTCGCTGTAGTCTACATAATACACCTTGCTACTTACAGAGAGTTACATTTTTAAACCGCACTCGACAATGTAATTCTTTCTCACACTGATTTGTATGTAGTGTAGCGTCAATAAGCCGATATCTTAAACTGTAAGTTTAACTGTGACTGTATGGTTTGGATATGAAAGCTACACAACAGGAGCTCTACGTCCTGTCTTGAATGAATGAGACTTAAGTAACATGCTTCATACGTGCCGCTCACTACACACGTGGGCCTCCATAGACGAACACATACACCTGCTGGTAAAAAATAAACTTAAGTCTAAAATATAGCCACACACTTTAATACTGAAATGATTTGAATTAAAGCATTTATGACGTCTGATTTCCCATTTTACCCCTTTTCTCTTTTTGTAAATAGGCAGCCTGCAACAGCCAAATGGTATGACAGACGGGACTCTGTGTTTGTAGAGTTCTGTGTAGAGGACAGTAAAGACGTGCAAGTAAATTTTGACAAGTCCAAAATTGATTTCAGGCAAGTATGTTTTGTTAACTGCATTTTATACATGTAGTACATTTATGAGAGCTTGGTCTTGGGGATAACTCACCAGTGCCCAGTTTCCTCATAGTCAAATCTAGTTGACTTAAATAATTTCAAGAGTCAGATGTCCTTTTGTTCCATTTTTATGTTTTAAGACTAGATAAGTTGGCTACAGTATGGCGTAATGAAATAGAGCACAGTGCATTAGTGACATATTATATGAACAGAAGAATGAAAAAACACCTGTTTCTTGCATGAAGGGAAATAATTATGTGCCATGTCTTTTGTTTTTACAGCTGCCTGAGTGGAGCAGACAATGTCAAATACCACAACGTAGTGGAGCTTTTTGGGGAGATTGACCCCAAAGTTAGTTTTGTCATTTTGAACACTTTTGGCCAATTCAAACATTTTTTTTGGTCAATCTGACACCTTAATGAGTCTTCCCTGGTTTCACACAGGATTCCAAGCACAGGCGAACAGACAGGTCTGTTTTGTGTTGTCTACGAAAAACAGAGGTTGGGAAATCGTGGCTTCGACTTACCAAAGACAAAGCAAAGGTAACACTGATTGATGAAGAAGCACTCTGTATATTGAACACATGTTGAATCAGAGCAGAGTGGAGCTCATACCTCTGACCAAACTTCACTGGTCTGTAATACAATCAGTGTCACAATGTTAGAAAAAGCAAGACAAACTCCAGGACTCACTTGTTTTTATGGATCTACTCCGTGATTTGATTGGTTTGTCCTTGGCCCATGCCCTTGTCAAAGTTTTATCAAAATTGATGCTGTAGTGTTATGGTATGTTGTTGACAGACAAAAAAACAGATGGATGGGAAAATATAAACCTCCCTGACAGCGGTAACAAAGCCATATACATATATTTTTTTTATTTAAATGTGTCTTTGTAGTGCAACTGGCTGAGTGTGGATTTCAATAATTGGAAAGACTGGGAAGATGACTCGGATGAGGAAATGTCAAGTTTCGACAGATTCTCAGAGGTATGCATAGAAAACACAGACTTTGACTGAACCTATGAGTAACCCTAATATTTGGTAATGACTTAATGTGTATTTTCTCTAGATGATGAACAGTATGGGAGGAGATTTACCTGATCTAGATGAGGTATTTTTTTTTTCTAACACTGTAATATGATTAAGGTTTCTTATATTATGCTTGGAGGACAAACTGATGTATATATGTGTGTATATATATATAGTTTTTATTTTATTTTTTTGTCTTTCAGCATGATTCTGCAGACAGCGATGATGAAAGTATGTACCATTTTAAAAGAAATGCCTTTAAGTGTTGGAGAAAATAGTTATTGTGTGTCAGTGCCAAAGTGCATTCAAGCAGATGAGTCATGGTGACATCTCACTTTTTTTTTCTTTTCCAGAAATGCCTGACCTTGAGTAAAGATGAATATGGATGCCACCTCAATAGTACATAAGTCAGTTGAAAAGAGACTTACAGACTTTGGAGAAGACACCTCATCTCTATAGATTTTCCAAAGCAAAACCCCTCCAGGGAGTGACTGTTGGATGCAGACGTGCACAGAGATCCTTACCGACTTAGAGTGCTGTGCTTTGCTGTTCTGTTCTGCATGAACAATTATGTTCAAAAGAAAATGTTGTTTATTGACTTCAATGACTGTAATGGGACGTGCTGATGTCTTACACCTCTGTTTTTTGCAATGTCAGGTTATGTATTGAACCTTGTGATTTCTAATGAAGAAAACAAACTCAAAATGCCTATTTTCCAAAAAGTAGATTTTTTTAATGACAAGTTTTCCCCTTTAATGTTTGTATTGTAAATTGCACTGATTTTGTTTGTTAATTTAAAAGCAAGACTTCAGCTTGAAATGGGTTTTCTCATGTATGTCAGCATCTGCAAATATTTAACAATCTGTTTTTAAAAACGTATGTCAACATTGAAAATAAAGAAAAATGCTTGTGCATCTTACAGCTTGTGTTGAAACTATGGCAGTAGATCAGTACAGTTTTTGCTTCTAGTCATACCTTTGCAAAGGTGAGTTAGTTTGTCAATGCCTGTGTACAAAAACATTGCACATTGTAGCAGGTACTAAAATGTTCTTCCACATGCATAACAAGGTGAAAACAGAATCATATGTTGTCTACCAAGACTTTTCCAAATGGATAACACTGAAGATTATAAATGTTTGTTAATCCAACACTACAGCAATGCTTTGCAACTTTGTGTGTTTGAACATGTTGAACACTTTGCATTTGTCTAATGCTGTGGGAGTTTGAGTATACATTTCTAATAAACTGTCTCAGACCACTGAATAAAAGACTTTGTTGTGGAAGGGTTACTAAAATGTTCAAACATTCAGTGAAATTAAGAAAAGGACTGAGTGTCAACTGTTCGTGTGGTGACTTGGTTTCTTTATGACAGTACTGACCAAATGTCATGAAAATGTAAACTGTCACTGTACAACCACTGTGTAGTGCTATTGTGTCACAGTGTTGTCCTCACTTCTTTAGTCTGGGTTCATGGAGCTTCCCTTCCTCTTTTCAACCTGTCAAGAGGGAAAGATTCCTGAAACCCCATTGCACTGTAAACTTCTTACACAAAGTAACTAGGGTATTTCCTGAACATTGCAGTATTTTTATACTATGTGCTCATTAACATGATAAAGGCAAGTAAAGTACTGTTCTGTTGCTGACAGTGTTCCTGTTGTATGTCCATACATAGAAATGAAGAGCAGTGAATTACATCGACGTAGACACTTAACTGCAGTTAACAGTAGTTTGCTCCTAGTTAAGTGTTCACATGGTGCAAGTAAAGCTGCATTTATATGTTTTTCTGTGTTCGATTATTGAAACTATGAGGAGTTGTATAAGAATTCTGGCAGTCATTCACTTTTGTTCTATAAATATGCAGAAGGGCAGGCAGAGGTCAGTGTGGTCATGGAGTGATTTCGTGAGTCTGGAAGTCATGGATCTCTGACAAACTAGATGACACTGACTACTTTGTACCTGTGAACTGTGCAAGTAAATCTAATGCCAGTGCTGTTTGTGTCAGTACCAAGCTTAGGTAGTTACACTGACATTTGTGTCAGCTCGATGTTTTCTTGGCTCTGAATAAGCAAAGAAGACCATTTCACTTGAACTCATTTTGAGCCAGTGTACAAGGTGGCTGTTGCAGACCACTAGAGCCAGTGAAACACTGAAATGTGGACGAAGCCAGGCTGACGTATTGTTGTGAAGATGCTCGCTGTCCTCTCATTCACTGGGTTGGTTGATCATTGACCAAAATGACTTGTGAAGCTACTGGTTGGTTTTTACTTATTAACTGGCTAAAGGCATTTTCAGAGGCAAAAGTCATACAAACTTGGACAGAACAGCCCTTGTCATCAACGATCTTCAAGCTGTTCACATTGTCTATGAAGAAGCAAAGTCTAACGTTGAGGCTGGTAGGATAATATATAAGACCTGTTACAAAAACTCACTTGAAAGACAACAAGCCTATGTTAAAATACATGAATCAATTCTTCACTGTTTTGAGATGTACTGTAGATTTGACATCAGTAAATGTTTTGCAATCTAAACTTGAATCTTGAGTAAGCTTGCATTTGAGCTATATTTTCTACATAGCTTTGGTGGATTAATCTACATTTGTCCCTTCAGTAAATTGGTAGTTGGTAAGAAGCTGTAAATACGTGTTCAAATTAGTGAATGATGGCTGGGAAATCACTTTCCCAAATCCACTCATTCACATGTGCCACTGGCTGGAACATGTGGGCTGAACTTTTCACATTTTAATATAAACCTCACTAAATTGCCCACTTAATACAGTCAAAGCCAATTAGCAACTTCAGCACATAACCAGTTAAATAATTTTGTGACATGATAGACTACACTTACATTTGATATTAAAATGTGACCTATATTCACATACATTAACAACACAGAGATTAATGCAAGGTGTCAGATTATGATTGAACCTTACTCAAATTTCATGGAAAAGCTTAGGGTTAGGGTTAGGGTTAGCTTAAATTGTCCTGGGAAATTATTTCTCCTCCCTCTACTCTTCTCTGCTTTGTGAGTGAATGCAAACAGGTTAAAACTTACATGTATACATGTCTGCTGTTACTCTGTTTTCATTGGGCAACAGCACAGAGGCCCATGTGACCCTACCAGCCAGTCAAACTTGGTAAATTTGGTCATTTAAAGACTTCTTTGTTCCGAAGAAGCACCTAGAGACAAAACTAGCAACGTTCAGATGAAGAGTGTTGTGAGCATTATTCCATACATTATCTGTTATCTGCATAATGTAGCTGGATACAGTCCACATTTTTGAGACAGGATATAAATGAGAGCATGGATTCTAGACACTGGCACAGAAACATGTTATTGATGCCACGGTCAGCATCATTTTACTGACAGATATTGTTTGTACAGGTTTTGCCTCGTGGAACTGTAGCTCTGAAGATTGTAGCACTCGTGTCCTCACTCTCTGTTTTTTGTCACTATGTGCTAGTTGACAGCCAGACGTCGGCCTATTTCACTGTGAGATGTTCTGTATGTGTCAGCAGTCTGGATGCAGGGAACAGGAAAACACAGTGCAAGCAGCTTTTAAAACACCCACACCCTGTAAAGCTAAACTGTGGGCTTAAACCCACAAAAGATGGCTTTCCACTGGTAGCGGGAGTCATGAGGGGACATACAGTAATACTGATCACAAAAGAGGTGTGGCAACTGTCAAACTAAAAAACTGACAGAATTGCATTGACAATATATGCCAGAGGAAATGTGGGGGTGGGGGGATTCATAACTACCGTATTAAATTTTTCTAACTTGAAAAATTCAAACCTCATGCTGTTGCTTCAAAGCCAATTTTTGTATAAAGACAATTTTTTTTTCTCTGTTTCTCTTGATGCAGTTGAAACATAACATTCTCTGGAGAGTCCTCGGCAAAAAAGCAGAGAAGTAAACATCTAGTCTCACCAAAAGAAAACAGCAGTGACCAATTCAATAGCGGCAGCAAGACAAACAGAACATAGAACCAAGCAGAAACTGTCACCGCCAGCTTTTTGTTTTTATGTGCGAAAGGAGAAAGAACAGTGAGGTCAGCGTAATCTTTTCAGCGGGTTGCGGCCGTCCCTCTGGCTGCCCTGGTCAGCATGGTGCGCTCCCCTTTCCCTCTCTAACCATGCTTTATCCAGCCTGAGCCTCCAAAACACATCCAGGACAATGTAAATCTCTGCCTAATCATTTCTGCTGCCACAAATCCAATTTGTAGCTACAGCATCCACAGCACAAGAGGAGAAATGGAGAATTTGCTTTTAGTTTGTTGGCCACTGTCTAAACTTTGATTAGGGTGAATGTGAATTGTTCATTGTCTATTACAGAGAAGACAATGAATAGAAGATTATGGAAAGTGAATAAAAAGTGTGTTGACATTCAGTGTGCATGCCGAGAGATTGCCAAAATGTAAATCAAGCACAACTTCCATTGCAAACCATTTGTTTAAGCTCACAGGTGCAGCTCACTCCATGCCCACAGCTTTTCTATTTTCAGGTCTCTCAAGGGTGCTTTCACTGTCAGTATGTTATGAATGGGATTCACCACCTCTTTGCATGAATACAAGTAGGCTCTTCTCATATGCAGGTGTTAGACTTCCACCTCTTCTATTACAACAAGAGCTGAACTGAAAACCTCAAAAGCATGTTACAACTAATCTTTTTGATATTTCTACTTAAATCATCTTTGAGAGCATCAAATATGATTTTCAAGGTCCCCTTTGATGACATTTGGTACCTCCAGACCTTTAATAATGTACTTTAAGTCCAGATCCAACGTGCTTTCTACCTTTAGCAGAACAAGGTCAAGGTGAGAGAAGGGTTAAATGATTTTGTTTTGAAATGTAGTATTGTACCCTGGCCCCTCCCCTGGGTTTAGCGGGGTTGTCCTGGCCCTGGGGTGTTATAAAAAAGGCCTCAGAGCTCCCCCTGCTCTGGTATAGAGGCCGAATGTCTGCAGGACATGCTTAACGTTTGTCTATCCATGTTCTTTTACTAACAACCAGCAGGGTTGGCACATAGATGCACAGAGACTGGCATATTGCTCCACTTAGGAGCTTTCTATGACAGACATCAGAATTCAGAGAACAAAATACTATATCGTCTTACTGATTCTGAGTTGTGTGTTATGGACTTAATGTGTGGCTGAATTTAGTTTTAGAGAGGAAGTTTCTATTTAACAACAAATCTTTGTCATTTGCTGATTTTTTTGTTTAGGGCTTCCAACACAGTCATTACTGTGGAGGACCAGCATCTCCCTTTTGTTGGCTGGTTAGTTTCTCTGTTGACTTTGTATTTCTAAATTACTTAGGGTTACTTTTTGACTTTTTTGGCACAATGTGGGAGTTTCGGTCCATGTCCTTCTGGCGGGCAGTGTTTGCCGAGTTTTACGGCACCATGTTTTTTGTGTTCTTTGGCATGGGTGCAGCCATGCGTTGGACCACAGGGCCCTATAATGTCCTCCATGTTGCTTTTTGCTTTGGGTTGGCGGCTGCCACCCTCATCCAGTCCATCGGCCATATCAGTGGAGGACACATCAACCCAGCTGTCACCTTTGCCTACCTGATTAGCTCCCAGATGTCCCTGTTCCGTGCTTTCTTTTACATGATGGCACAGTGTCTTGGTGCGCTGGCTGGTGCTGCTGTGCTCTATGGGGTGACACCCCACAACATGAGAGGAAACTTTGCACTCAACACGGTAAGATCACTGGATGTATGCCCATTGCATATTTTATAGTGTTACTGCAAGTTAGAAGACTTCATCTGTCTCCTGCACACAACATCCTGCATTACAGTTTTCATTTTGTTTTGCTTAAAGAGTGTGGAGTTGAAGTCTTAATCAAATGCTAGCATGGAAGGTCCCTGACCTCTACATCTAATACAAATAAATCATCACATTTAACTGCTATTTTTTTATGCTCACACAGTCACCTCATCTATACTGCCGCTCTTTCTTCTCCCATCCATCACACAGCTGCAGCCAGGAATGAGCATGGGCATGGCCACAACCATGGAGATCTTCCTTACTCTGCAGCTTGTCGTCTGTATCTTTGCTGTGACAGATGAGAGGCGCAATGGACGGATGGGCTCTGCAGCCTTGGCCATTGGCTTCTCTGTGCTCATGGGACATCTTCTTGGGGTGAGAACCAACCAGGAGGAGTGTGGAACTTAGAAAGTGCACACCAAGTCAACACAAACTACTGAGCAATGACTGATTGTGCAACAACATAATATATCACTCCTAAGTTCAAATCCTCTGTCCCTGTCTTTGACATAGATGTACTACACTGGAGCAGGAATGAACCCGGCAAGATCATTTGCCCCTGCAGTTCTGATCAGGAATTTTGTCAACCACTGGGTAAGAAGTTATATATAGTTTGTGGATGTCAAATTTCTTTGAACTATTTTCACTTTTAAAAAATGTATTAACACACAACGCTCAAAAATTTAGTGCAACCGACCAAGAGCCAGTATACAAAGTAAGCAACAACTGTAACGTAGAAACACAAAATAGCCACTGAAAGAAAAACTGTCCCACTGCAAATTTTTTTTAAAAATTAATATAATTCAATAAAGGAACAATAGAAAAATCAAGGTTAGGGTTGGGTTTTGCTTTATTTTATAAAAAAAAACACTTAGGTTCTATAGATATTCTTGTTTTGTGGACATGGTTGCTAAGAATAAAACTAAGTTATATTCATCTACAGATTCTGTTTCTTGTACATAACAGTCTTTGTACATGAAAGGTTCTATATTTTAACAATGAAAGTTGTATCTGCGCCACTTATACTGTATGTCTTTTAAATACTTCTGGAAGGATACTGATGAAATAAAATGTGTGTAACTCTATCACACACACATGCTGATTTTATAGTGAGGTATCTAATCCTGCATTTTTTTTCATCTGAAAAACTCTGATTTGCTGAACAGCATGTTGATCTTGGATCTCATTTAGACTCAAGGCTTCTATAAACACTGAATTATACAGTTTCCATGGATGATTTTCCATAAAAAATGTCAGGAATATTGGCCATTTGCCAGAGTGGGCAAGGTTAATTTTAGCATGCATAGACTTTGTTGTAATTTGTGAAGTTTTAAGTTTTGGAATTGTACTGACTCATGAGAACAGCACTAATGCACATAAAGATGCAGTCTATGAT
The DNA here is from genome assembly GCA_029823295.1 of Pseudamia nigra. NCBI lineage: Eukaryota > Metazoa > Chordata > Actinopteri > Kurtiformes > Apogonidae > Pseudamia > Pseudamia nigra. The sequence continues at coordinate 5,359 of JAQQAE010008099.1, read as the reverse complement.
GTTGGGAAACTAGCTAGCAGGCCATGGCTCGGACTGCTACAAATGATTAGACAGGGGACCTGCCAGTCAACATGGCTTACAACCTCACAGGTACACAAGCTCATGCTTGTGATGTCACAACTCACAAAACGTCAATATGACTTGTTTTTCTTGTCTGCAATTTTGTTATAAGGATTTCTCAGGAGTGGTGGCACTGACAAAATTCATATTTTCAAAGCTTTTCAAAGCCAGGACATTGTATGAACTCCAAAGCTTGGATGAACTTTCATTCTTTGGGACCTTTAACATAACCTTTAATATAACTCCATCCCTGTACAGTTGACATATCCATCCAGTTTTGTACAGAGTTAAACCCTCTTTTGATGTAAAAAAACAAACCTCATCTTCTTAGCAGTAGCAAAAAGCTACAAACATACATTGATTATCTTGTTGATCTAGTTTTGACAGGATCTCAAATAAACAGCACAAATTTCCTGGCGCAGTTTTAATTCACTCCTGTTCTGTTTTCTTTGTGTGCTCCATGATGACAGGTGTATTGGGTGGGACCTATGATTGGTGGTGCTATGGGTGCTCTGCTGTATGACTTTATGCTGTTCCCACGTATGCGTGGCCTTTCCGAGAGGCTCGCCACACTGAAGGGCACTCGGCCCCCAGAGGCAGAGGGCCAGCAGGAGACCAGGGGAGAGCCCATCGAGCTAAAGACCCAAGCCCTATAAGTCAGGGGAAAAGAAGATTGGTTTCCTGTCCCCCACCGTTCAACCCCTTCTGCCCCTACCCTGCACCCATCCAATCTTAACCCACTCTGACATTCGGCACCCATGCCTCTTCCCCACCTACACTAACACAGATCCCAGCACCTCTGCTATCCACCAAGAACTGGACTTATTGAATCACAGTGACGGGGCACCACAAGCCCTGACCACCTTGCCTAATTTCCCCTTCTGACACAGCCTTCCTCCTCCTCCTCCTCCCCCTCGGACTGCAGGAAAAAGATGGAGGGTTAAAAGAAGACTTGCCCCTGCGGGTAGCACCCTGCGGCCTGTGCTGTGACAAGTCGGTTACTCGTGGCTGATCAGGTGGCTCTAACTGCTCAGGACCGGGGCCTCCATCTTTATTTATCTTCCTTTTTCTTTCTCTGTTTTTCTTTCTATTTTGTAGTCTGCTAGGAGTGAAGCTACAGTAGAGCAGTGGACTTCTGCATGCTTTTCCATTTTGACCCAGTTTGATCAAACCATTTGTTTTGTTTTGTTTCATGAACTTTGGGTAAAATTACATGTTACTTATTTTACTTCACCAGTATTTGTTTGGCTCATTTTTTTTTTTTTTTAGCTGTGTGTGCATGTGTAAGACTGCGAGTGAGCATGCATGCTTGTCTGCGTATACGTGTGCTTGTGTTAAGTAATCATTTTTATTTTTCACCTTTCATTGCCACAAATAATTTGTCTGTAAAATGACTTTTTTTCTGTACTTTTGGAAAGTTGCTGCTTTCCCGAGCAAACAGAATCCATTTAATCAGTTCCTTCGAGTTCATATTATCCTCTTTTTATATCAAGTATCATTTATGCCTTTCAGTCAAGTCTTACAGCTAATCTGATTTTGTGTCTCACCTAGTGAAGCACACACATTCACATTTATACTGAAATAAACCGAAAATACCAAACATTGTGCTTGTTTCTCAGCTCAGTATAATCCTGCATCACTCTTTAAAGAGACAAATCCTTAATATTTCTATTGGCTTCTATTTTAAATGAAAACTTTGCTCTTAGTGCAGCGTTTTTACAGATGTACAGGTGTGTGGTAGCTGGTTTGCATTTATTTCGGCATTTCTGCCATGGAAAATCAAAAACAGCCCATCTGATAAGCTGTTATGAAGCATCGCATTTTCTTTTTAGTTGACTATGTTGTTTGATAGGACTTGAGAATCAATGTTACACCATTTGAAGGTAAAAATGAAAGTGTGTGAAGTGTGGAGGCTTCTTGCCGGTACCGTCTCTTGAGCTCATCAGGAGTGGGATACTTTGGTACAACAATCCCCTCTTTGTTATTTTGGAGAAAAGGTTACCGTGAGATCTTTAGTGTGTTTGTACAGGGTTGTAAATGTACGCCTTTATTTTCATCTTCTACAGTCTTTATGAGAAAGAGAGAGGTTTTAAGTTGAAGCTTAACACTGGCTGAAGGTCCTCTCAGTCTTCATCCCTCCTCCGTTCACCCGACCTCCTCCTCATTCATTCGTGTTTTCATGGCAGCCATGTATTTCCTTTTCTAAAGAGGACGTTTAAAGCTGCTGGGATGGAGCAAAGAGGACATTTCACCAACTTTTACCAGAACCAAAATGTAAGCCGATTCCCTTTTCCTGCTTCTCCTACGTTTTCAGTGAGATTAAGTAGAATTTAATTGCATGTTAAAAATATAATTTGTGTTTTCATGGAAAGAAGCTTTGTGATGTACAGTGTAAAGGTTTCTTTTTTTAAATTTCATGACTGGATAGGGAATAGAAAATGATAGTGAATACAATGTCAGCTCTTCGGCTAATGGATTACAGAAGTTGGTGCAACTGATGTTACACAGTTAAGTTTCATTTAGTGGAGCCTTTATGCCTGTGGGCATCCTTCCGAATCATAATGCCACCGATTTGTTATTTTTATATGTAAAAACAATCCTAAAATTCATGTTTATGATCTTTTTCTTGTCTGCTTTCTTTCAGACCACTGTAAAAACAAGCCAGACATAATACACAAAGATAGAAAGTATAGGAATACACAATGATTTTAATATTATCACTTCAAAACATACATTTGGATTATTTTTGCAACAGCATATTTTCTTCTGTGTGTTCCGTTTCATTATTGGACTTATCATCTTGGTTGTGTTTGACTTAAAACCTTTCCAACGTTAAAGCTGAACGTGGGAGATAAATCTTTTCTTCTAAATAAATTCACAAGATATTTTTGATATGATGAGAAAATTGAACTTTGTCACCAGAGTTGAATTATTACATGGGTTGTAGCAGTAGCCAGTAGAGATATATCCAAAAAATGTAACAACATAATGTACATGGAACACATGCCAAACAGTACACCATATCCCCTTATCACATGCATAACAATATCAGTTATGAGAGTAGCAGAGTTTTCTTAGTTTATATAAATGCAAATGAGCTACAGACATTGTAATAAAAGCTGAAGACAGATTCACAGCTAACATTTTGAAAAAGCAGACATGCATACCCTGCTCAGTGATCTTTAAATCTTTACCAGCCTTACAACAAAAATCTCACATTTACAAGTACAAGTACAGAAAGTTCTAAAATAAGACTATTTAAAACATTTACATGTAGGGGTAGCTGAGGAATGGTTGGAAATAGGATCATTCATTACGTCTATCACAGTGCCATGCATTTAAAGACAGAAGGCAGGATACACGAAAAGTAAAAGAGAGAGAGTTTGGTTTTGGTTTTATATGGTCATTCACTAGGACTTGAATCCTAAGAGGAAAAGCCAACATTTATCGTATTGAGATACCAATAACAGCTTAAAATGCACACACATAAGAAAATACAGACTAATTTTTAATAAGACAGATTTGTCCATTACTGTCTTTCCTGCTATCAGGTCACTACCAGAACATATCAACAAACACCCAGAATGAATAATGACAAGTTCATCATGCAAAGGTTTTTCAATAACGACACATTTTTACACAAGATGAAGGGTGTGATTATGTTCAGTTATTTTCAATGTAATTCACCAGTTGACTGTTCACCAAAGGCAATTTTATGGTGCTTTTGATAGTTGATTGTTGGGGAAACTGAAACAAAGAACTTTAATATTATCGAGTATTATCAAAGTATTGTATGGGGCTACATCTTAAAGGTGCAGTCTACAATGTTTTGAGTCTAGCTCTTAGCCGATCATTTGTAGTGGTCAACTGTGAATGATTAGACAGGCGACCTGTGAGTCAACAATCTTACAATCTCGGAGGAGCAAGAGCTCACACACTCACTTGCAGAGTTGAAAACAGCCGTACTGGTAGCTACTACAGAGATAGCAGCTATAGCTTATCTAACCACAGGATGACTGAGGAGAAACACCCTGCATTTCACATTCCTTCCACATCTTGTGCAGGTAAAACAAGAACAGACATACGAGCTTGACACCCGTGAGGCTGTAAGCCGACTTGACTGTAGGGTCGCCTGTTAAATCATTTATATTGGTCCATCATGAACAACTGGTTACTAGCAAGTTTCCCAACATTGTAGACAGCACCTTTAAGCTTTTTGGTGAAAAGCTCATCGAAGGACTGTGCTCTGGTTTGACAACATGGAACCTTTCTTCAGAAAAAAATGTACAGTCAATGACATCATTTTTAGATGGCCTTTGAATGTTGGCACCGTGATAGTGAATTAGATGTGGAGATATGCCAGCAGTCAAATGTTTGGATACATCTCTCAGTGTTTTTAAAAAAAAAATTATTTCTTATTGTTTTCAACATTGTACATTAAAATACTACTGCTACTGACAAATATTTTCAAAAAACTCAAATCATGTAGCTTTAGCTGAGAATCCTCAGTCTCTGAATCTAGCAACACTCACTTCAACCTTAAGTGTAACACTGACATCTTAGACCTGAATTGGGAGAAATTAAATGGGAGAAATGGGCATGTATTTTAGTCCTGACTAAAATCTCAATGTCTGTAGCGATAAAAATGTTGTGCCCCCTTTCTGCACAGACACACGTAATGCGTTTAATTGGTGAAACACATCAGCAAGGTAAGCAAAGCATGTGAGCCACACATTGTTATTAAGCAGTTCTGCAAGAGGCAAATTGTTCTGGGCAAGAAATGCTGTGGTTTCAGCTCATTGTTCATAAAAACAGGACAGTACCTTTCCCCTTGAAAGCCAGTGCATCTCAGCATGATCCCACAAAAAAGATCGAAACTGCTTTGTTTGCTATGTCTGTAGATTTGTCCATTTGTAAGGAAAAATTACCACTTGCCTTAATACAAGCACTGGTCTGTTGTTTCATGTCTTCAATTCACCTACTTATTGTGTCAATTGATAGAAGTATAGTTTTTAGTTTCTCCACTGCGGACTGATCCAAAACCTCTCTCGCCATCTCCATAGCGGCAGGTAAGATAAGGTCTTCTGCAATGGTGTGCAGCTTCTTTAACTTCACAATACGATGTGCCACCTGGCAGTTGCACAGAGTGCCTGTTATTGCTTCGAGCACAAAGACGTAAGACACTTTTGTGATGTCCTCAGGTCCTGCATTCATCTTCAGTTTTGACGGCTTCATGCTTTCATGTGCCAACACCTTGCTGCACAAAACACACTGAGGTTTTTGTCTTCCTTTGTCCTCA
>JAQQAE010008098.1:0-15431 GCA_029823295.1 Pseudamia nigra | reverse complement strand
CAGTCATGGTTTGTCAAATTTGGTGTGGCATGGCTAATGTCTGTTAGCTCTGTGTTGACAAAGCAAAGCAGTGGTGGGTTTCTTTTCTCATTTTGGTTTACCACAACAGATGCAATATGATGAGGGAACCAATTTTGTGTCTTGACAAATCTGAACCACTCCCTGAAGCATGGTACAGCCAGGCAGCGAGGCTTCAGACGTCATCATTTTCGGCTCCTCCCCTGAGTGAAGCGAGCCTCGATGCACGCTTCACGGAAACGCCCCCTCCATTACTCGACCTCAGCACATCTTGCAACATCACTAGTTTTGAGGTCACTTGAGGGTCAGCTAGAGTATTTACCATCCGTATGGAATCTCAGATATCAGGGTCTGATAGCTGAGTTTGCGTTCCTCTTCCAGGATGTCTCAGGGTGTACAACATTCACTGTTCGTGATGTGGAGGTGGGCATTCCTCCACCTATGTATAAAACAACATCCCTGTAGGTTGGCTACATCCAAGTTATAACGGATGAGCAAGGTGATGAGAGTGCTTAGTATGTGTGGGCTTTATTGGAATTGTGTGTCAAACTTTGTTGCAGTGACGGAACCACTAACCAATCTCCTTAAGAAAGGTGTCAGGTTTGACTGGACCAAGGCATGTGATCAGGCATTTACCAGTGTGAAAGCTAAATTGGCCTGTGAGCTGGTGCTGCTGGCACCCAATTTTGACAGACCCTTCAAACTGGTGTTGGATGCATGTGATATTCGGGTGGGAGCCGTGCTCATGCAGACCGATGAAGTTGGAGTAGATAGACTGGTGGCATACTACTCTAAATAGCTCAATAAACATCAGAAAGCATTCTCGATGATCGAGAAGGAGGCTCTTGGCCTTTTTTTGGTTGTTAAACATTTTGAAGTGTATGTCTCGCACTCACGGAAAGTGGTCCACACAGATCACAATCATTTCTCTTTCGTAGCCAAGTTCAAAACATTGAACCAGAGAGTGTTTCGGTGGGCTCTGGTGTCGCAGCCGTACAGTCTGGTGGTGAAGTATGTGACAGGAAGGATGATGTCCTGGCAGATGTGCTGTTGTGTATGCCAGCTGGGGATCCTACATGAGTGTTTATGGCTCAGTGTCAGGTTTTAGTGTTCTATCTCATGTCAAGAGATGTTTTGCACATCTGTTTAGCATAATTGCATCAGAGTGGTGTGAGATAATTGTACAAATTTTGTAAATGGAATTGTAAAAAAAAAAAAGTTGAAATGATGGCATGTGATTTAGAAAATGTAAAAATATGTATGTATTAAAAATATGGTGTGGGTGTCACTCTCTTTGTTGTTTTTTTATGGGGGGATGGATGTTGTGATTGAGTTTCTGTAGGTGTGGTTTTAGCTCAGGGAGTCACTGATTGACATTTCGGAGGAGGTGGGCGTGGTTTGTGAACTTTCTCCCAAATTAGCTTGCATTGGACACAGCTGTTTTGAAGAGGAGCTGATAAAGCAGCCGATGTGAGGCCGCTGTGGAACAGAACACATAGAGTGATGAGAAGAGACGCCGACCGAACAGGTGGAGAATCTAGAAAGGAAACAAAGCTGAGAGAACCAAGCCAAATTAACCTAAGGAGTGAAAATCAAACTTTTAAGCGCACGCTAACATTTTTGTACATATTCACATTAAAAACTCTGAATGACAACCAAGCAACCCAAGAACAGGTTGGTTGTTCCTTCAGAAGAAAGTACACAGATGGGCAGGGCAGTCAGACAGCTTTTGGTCATTTTTGGTTTGTGTTGTAAATGATAATTTAGAATATTCATTAAGAAGTAATACAGCACTATACACGAGTGGTTATTTTTGTACAACACAAAAATACACCTGTGGTTTTACTAATAAAAATAGTGTCACATTATTAAATTGAGTATATGTTAACCAGTTGAAGGCACACGCTAATGGGTGCATGTTGATGACACGAAGCATTGGCCTATCCCTAGTGGTGACCAAAAATTAGATTTTTTTGAGCTCTGTGACACAACTACAACTGAGTTATCATGATCTACAAAATGTAGACTGGAAATGAAACAGGCAACAGCAGATGCAATGAATTCACATCTTACAAACAAGGATTTAAGATTTGAATTCACTGAAGCAAATGCCTGGAGAATATGTGAACCTAGTGATGCTACGAAATGTGCCGAGGCTTCGAAGTGTGTGTCCAGCAATGGAGGGTGCATTTCTGCGAAGCACGTTTCAAGGTTTGCTTCATTCAGGGGAGGAGCCAAAAATGATGACGTCTGAAGCCTCGTTGCCCGGCTGTACCACGTGACTGCTTCGGGAAGTGGTCAAGCGGTTTGACAGCGATATGAGCCCGTCAGGCTCCGTTCAATATGTGGGTTTTTGTAGGAGAGTTGCTGTCAGTATCGAGTGTGGATAGAGTTTTGCTAGTTTGGATTCCAGAGTTTAGATAGCATTTAGATAGTTTAGAGATAGTTTGTAGAGTTTAGAGAGAGAGAGTGAGGGATGCAAGTATGAGAGCTGCCTCTTATGGCAGCTGCATAAAACACTATATAAAAATGAGTGCATCATACATTTACGGACGTCATGGAACGTAACTTTATTCAATTCAGTGTAAAAGTACTCTCAAACCACAGTAATTGTAATAGTTTGATTTTAATTAATTTTGCCAGTAGATGGAGAAGTAGAGCAAATGAAGCCTCATGAAGCTTTGCACTTGACTGAATCAAGTTGATGAAAAGCTTCAATGCTTCATGAGGCTCCATCTTGCCATCACTATGTGAACCCACCCACCCACCAATATCATTGTAATATTTTAACAGTGGTGATATGAAGTTGCAACTCCTTTATCTTTTTGTCCATACTTGAGCCAAACTGCTCATACTAAATTAGTTACATTTTCTGCAGAATTATTTTGGTCTTGACTCTCATCCTGCTCCCGAAGACACCCTGTGGTTTTGTGTTTCCTTCAGTCAGAAAAAGACCCGTTTTGCCCTGGGTTTTTGTTTGCCCTGTGCCTCTGAAGTTGTTACATCGTTGACCTCCATACAGCTCTTTGTCACAGCATGATTCAAGAAAATATTTGGTGTCCTGCAAAGTCCTTTTTGTTTTCTTCCTCTATCACTCCTGTTCATTTTATTCTCTAAATCTTTTTTGTGGTTTTCTGTCAACTCAGACCTGAGAGGAAGAATAAACTCACATGTAATCTGTGAAAGAGGTTGATGATCTCTACTCATTTAAATATTCAAAGGTCATTGTTTCATAAGCTTCATAGTTGACATGTTTTGTATTTCACATGGAGCTTGGCGATATATCACATATTTACTCAATGTATATATAGAGCAATTTGTGCAGATAGGATGCTTTATCACATAACTCATATTATTCTTCTTTACGGGAAATACTGACTGAAAGTGGATATGCAGTATTTGGTCATGAACAAAATTCGATGACACCTGTTTTTTTACAGCTAGTGTGGTGATTAGTTGCTGTTGGGATTTATTATCGATCTTTATGTTTTGAATGAAAAATAACTTATTTCTCACAGTTTTGTGTTGAGGGAGGGTGGGGTGATATTGACTTTTATTACTTTTTTGCTTTGCTATACCCTATACTAAAGCTGGGTGCTAACCTATGAATATTATCATGCTAAACATCTTTATAGTGCTTGATATTGATAATTATGATGATATGAAAATGCAATTTTCTATAGCTGATATTTGATTCTGAGTAAAAGTTGAAGAAATGGCAGAATTTTTTGTGGATTTAAATTGAGTATAAAAGTTGACAACTGTGCAAAAAGACCAAACAAGATCAAAAGGACCAACAAGAATGAAAAAGACAGCAAAATATTGTGAAAGATGCAAAAGATGACAATTAAAAATACATACTATACATAATGATAATAATAATAATAATAATAATAATAATGTAAAAGGCAGATTCATAATAATTCACATAAATGTACAATTTACAACAATGTGCTAAATAATGCAATCAAATGAAAATCAAACTAAAATAAACCCTAAAGAAAAAGCAAATGTACATCATGATTAAATGTAATTAAAACAATATAAAAATATGTCATTGATAATTATTACTTCATCGCCACAGTGTTAATGTGTATTAGTGAGTTTATTTAAGTCTGTTCATAATGATTCTTTACATTCTGTCAGCTTTGTCTAACAGTTGAGGATTCTATATATGTATATTATACTTTTCTTTCCATATACTGATTTGAAATTGTTTGGATATATAAAACCAACAAAACAAGACATTGTCATTATCTTACCTGACAACGTTAGAAAGAAACAAGTTATCCCTGATTTTAACAACTGATTTTACGGTGACATTGTCAGTTTTGTAACCTAACAGAAAAATAAAGGAACAGCTCTGTCTCTGGTACTCTCTTTCTATTTGGCACGTCAGGGTTTGTGCACAAGGAGGCTCTGCAAAACTAGGACGGACAAGGACTGGAACATGTTGGCTGAATCCCTCTTGCTCTGTAAAGCAGGAATGGACCATCAATCTCTCAGCCTCTATTTCCCTCTGGTTGCCTCCCTCTGTCTTCATCTCTTTGCTTTTTTGTCTTCTCCTCTCTTTCAGTCGCTCGCTCTTTCTCTGGCCTGACTCCAGATGAGTTAGAGCTCCAGGCAACACAGTCTCAGGTTGTTTGAGCTTCACAAAAATAGTGAGTTACTGGAATGGGATGGACTGCCAAGGAAATAAAAAAATAAAGGAACATAAGCTGAAAGAAGGATGTGTGAGAGATTCCAAATATTTTCTTCAATCACACTGTGACAAAGAGCTGCATGGAGGTTTAGTGTAGGATCCTCTAAGACAGAGGGCAAACAGTAACTTTAGGCAGTGTCTGACAGTAGAAATACAAACCCACAGGGTGTCCATTTGAACATCGGGGACTGTGAGGGTGAATACAATTCAGGGATTCTCAAATAATGTATCTGGTGCAGTCTATATTCAGTGTATAAACATGCCCAGAACTGAGGTGCAGTGTATTAGTATGTGACCTGTGAATGGAGAACCTCAATTCATACACCGTATTGACATTTGAAAGGTTCAACCTTTCACATCTGTTCTTGAACATTTGAGCAGAGGTAAAAATGAGCCATCACTGCCTGCTGGGGGAGTTCACTGCGTTGCAAATTTAAACCTTGTGCATCCTTGAGATAAATTTAGTGCATGTTCTGCCAAGTTTTGTTTGTCTTTTAGGATGAAAAGATGTCTTTCATTGAGATGTTTTTAGCTCCTGGGTCAGAGTGAAATGTACTTCAGTATATTAATTCTCTGATTTATGAAGACATCTGTGGTGCAGTGTGTCCATTTGATTTGTTTGAAAAAATTCTAAAGCAATGTCAAAGTCTAGAATTATATAAACTATTCTAATTACATATCACAGTATTACCTAAATACTACAGCACTCCATGTTTCATCCCTTCTGTTATATTTAGTGTAGCTCCTGACAGAGAAATAAATCCACTGACTTGCAGAGTAGCACTGAAGTCGGCAGGGTTTGTTTTTCTAACACTACAAATAGACAAGCCAAAGTATAAAAATTGCAGTTAGAACATTTTTTTTCTTCCAGACTCAGCGGGGGAGTTGGATTGACTCAACACGGTGACTGAAGTAGTTGTTTGAAGAATCAATTGAGAACAATTTAAAATCTGGTCAATTCGAATATCTTTGACCTTTCAACAATCATCACAGAAGGTGCAGGAAGACTTGTTGAACTGAAAGCTTTAAGTTTGCGTTAGAATGCTCAGGAAATTTTTAGATCTGCTTGAAATGGTTCCGTTGAGTTTTTGTTTCACTTTCTGAGACCCCAGTGCTCACCTGAGCACTGAGAATGGATACATTTGTGGAAGACATTGCAATAATTGTGGACAATAAGGTGATTGCAATTTTAATTTATTTTCTGGGATAAAAGTGAAAATACACAGATTACTCGTGTAGAAATGTCAAGTTAAAATGGCATCAAAAATACATCACGTCACATCATTAAATCCAGAGATTACACTTTCTTCCTCACTTGTGTTCCTCTGTCAGTCTGGATTTTCTATTTTTCTCCTGTTTCAGTCTGATCTCTTATTGATTCATTCATGCAGTGAAGAGACCATTTGTATCTCCAGCCAATCACAGTGTCATGTTCATGTCTCCAACCAATGAGACCATCACACAGCTCATTTGGCGGGAAGCAACTCGGACTTGAGTTCATAAGACAAACACAGTGATCTGTTTCAGTTACGTTTCTCTCCGGAACCTTCCCACTGAGTTTCGTGATGTGTGGGTAGGGTTATGGGGGGCGGAGGAGGGGGGGGGTGAATATCGTTGTCTGTGATAATATGACTGTGATCATTTTAAACATGCACTGTCCTACAGTCAGCTGAAGTAATTGCCCCCATGAAAAATGAGCTGTTTTTTTTTCAAATTTTTTTTCTTAATTGCTGTGTTAAAAAGTGCCAGTTTTTTAACAGAGCATTTCAAAGCATGCCAGAAACAGTAATTTATTTTTTATAGGGTCAGCATTATTAAGCCCCCGATGAACTGAGCATTTTATTCAAGCACAGCACAAACCACCACTGTTTCACTGAGTAATGGTCCAATATTCACTTCAGACAGGATTTGAGGCATCACTTGTAAATGCATTGTTGTTAGCCACAAAGCAGGAGAAGGATATACGTATGAAGTTATCAGTGTTTCCAAGTGTCCAGAACTGGAATGAGAAACATGGGAAAAGAATCAAATCGTCACAGGAGGGGCTAATAATTTTTACCTGAACTGCATATGCAAAGTGTGCAGAATTCTCTCCCATGACCACTGACAGTAGATTTTAATAGGTCAGCACTGTGTCCATTCTCTCACTAAATTGAACACTGTTTTAAACTCACTGTCACCATGGTCACAAATTCTACCTAATGGAGGGAGTTAAAATGCTCCATATTGTTTTTTTGGATAGAAAACACACAGTGACTTAAACACATGCCAAACTGCAACTAAACATAGTTACTTTCAAACAGTGTCTGTGTAGATTTTTATTAAAACCATAATTATGGTCAAGTTGTTGTGTCTAAACTTAACCAAACCTTAACTATTCTTACAATTTGGTCAAACATAGCTAAGCCTGAGCAAATATTTTATTTTTTAAGTTTATTTTTTACTATCGGTGCTATTTTATCTTCTAGCCTGTTTTAGCTGTCATTGTTATTGAGTTTGCTTGCTCTGCAGTTTACATAGAAAGACATGTTGCTTTTGATAGAAAATCTGCAGGATTCTGCACAATGAAAACCAGTGACAAAAGATTTTACACTGTTCAGCATTTTATTCACTCTTTATCAAGTTACATTTTCCTGTACATCGCAGCACTTTAGTCAGTTTCAGCCTCACTATCACCTGAATACTTCTGGTAAAAAAAAAAAACAAACAAAAACAAACCATCAATCCTTCTCCGCTTTTGCACATCTGTTACAAACATTGGACATAACTAGACAAAAATGGATTTTCCTGTCAGACAACAAGATAGATTAAAACAGAGTTTAATAGCTTTGTTCAATTGCTATAAAAGAGAATGAGGGATAAACCATATCTCTGTCATCTTTGGAGTACTTTTGCTCACCAACTTTCATAATCTCACTTGTAAGACCCTTGATCCAAACTCTGGTGGGTGATTAAAAACTTGGGTGATAAAAACGTAGCTATTTGTGGAGCTGACAGACAGACAGGAAGAGAGGAGGATGTCTTGTCTCTAGTGCAATGTGTGGACATGGATAATCAGGATTAAGCCAACCTACAAAACAATGCAGAAGAGGAAAAGCACTCACAGAGACCAGAGTCTGTAACAAATGTGAACATGCAGTCAAATGAGAATAAAACTACTGCCGATGCTTGACGGAGAGTTTGTTTGCTGCACAGGAAGATGCACTAAAAGCCCTCTCACTCATTTTGATTGTAGTGCAGACATGCTGCACTGAGATGGATCTGTTATTGCCCCAGGAGCTGTAGTTATTGCATATTTATTAAACAAATAATTAACATGAGAGTGTGTGTGTCTGTGTGTGTGTGCGCCATGGTGTTTTTTCATTACACTGCTGCGTCTCTGCTCCCTGGCAACAATCCAAGGCACCGATCAAGCCTTGGTGTGCACTGGTGAACAGAGGAGGGGGGTGGAAGGTAGATTTATTTGCAACAATTAACATCAAACTATTGCATAAGGCTCCTGCGGACAGTATCAAAGGGCTTGCTGAGCAGAACATGCAGTCTGGTTTCATTAAAAATGGCCTTGGCTATGTAGGAGGGAGGCAGAGGTGACATCCATCAGAAGGCTGGGATATCTTAAATGTGCCATCACCTCAAGCACCTCTTCTTTTTGTTGTGTTGGGTGGGGGCTGTCAGCTGCGGGCCAATAGTCCCCCTACCTCCCCAGTGGAGGAACTCAGGCTTCTGGGCTACACAGACACTGCAGAGCTGCACCAAGTCATGGATCTGCCTCATGATCGGATATGAATATGTATGCAGGTTAACTGATGTGCTACACTCTAATTGCGATGGGAGGGAAGAAGCCTGAAGTGCAATGCTTCATGGGAGCTGTGTCTCCTCTTGGCATGTAGGATATTATTCCATGAAGCATAAGGGTGGGACTCTTAATCATGCTTTTTTCCTTTGTGTCCACGTTTTCTTTTGCTCATGGTGTATTCATTTGAGCATCTTTTTAAATATATTTCAAATAGCGATAGGCTAATCTTTCCACCAGTGAGCTCATTATATTTGTTGTAGCTTTTGTTGTCCCTCACTATATGCCTCCGTGCTTCTGCCAATTAGGTTTTAACCAAATGTGATTATGAAGAATAAATGCTAACGTTCAGCTCCACTAGAGGGTGGTACATCAGTTTACCTTAGGCAAGGCTTTCAAACTTGGGGGTAGAGAAACCAAATGAAGCTAATTTTAAGGGATATGCTTTTAATTTTGAGTGTTTGCATATGCACAATGGAGCATTTCAGATTAAAATCCCTCAAAGAGTGGCAACCATGAAATCACTTTAATTAGGCCAGCTGACAATCCATTGGTGTCTTCAAATCCACTGGACTCTCATGTGATGAAATCAAGCCAGTCACCAAAATTATCAGGGTTGTTTAGTGTTTAGGAAATACTGTAGTAGCCAGTTTGAATTTTTCATCTATTACATGTTTTGGAATTGAAGAGTCATTTCAGAGGACATCTTGAGACCGAAAGAGTTCAACAACGAGGAGCGGGTAGAAAAATGACAGACATCTTGTGAAGGTCAGGATGCTGATGGCTGGACAGAGTGGCAGCTGCCTCTTTTTCAAACAAAGGTCAACCTATCTCAGATCTTAGTTCTTACATATCAACAGTGATAATTATAGACATTAGTATGCATGTTTGCACACCAAGGGCCAATACACAAAGGATGGATTGTGCACATTAATAGTGCCATAAATTGTGCTGCATTTGTGGCCTGCAATCTGCTCCATTTTGAGGACCTATTCACACTTCACACTAATGATATGCTTCTCCAGACACATCCATAAAGTTTTGTCCCTGTGCGTCCTTGTTGTGTGTCTGAGCTGTTCGCTACATTCTAACAACCAAGTCTAAGTCCAAAAATGATCCCAATCAAACAGCTACATCATTGTCTGTTTGTGCACATCATGCAGGATATTTAACCTGAGCCATCCAATTTCATATTCTTCTCCAAATGTTTGCAAACCATATCATTATGCCAAAATGAAAAAGGAAATTCTGTCAACACATTTGCCTGTATCTATATTCCGTGTCAATTCCAATGGTTACAGTCAATAGTAATCACAGATATTAATAATATAATGTCAATATGAAACATGCTGTGAATGTACTTAGGGATATTATATTAGGGAACATAACCTGAGTCTTATTTTAGTTCCTAGCCACTGATGGAGGATTTTAACAGATTATTTTCTGCACATCATGTCTATGGATTAAGTTACCTTGTCACTGGTTTTGAGTGACTGTCACATAGTAAACTCTATGCAGAAGACCAGAGGGCATCAGTTCAACCCACAGGGACAGCAGGGGGGAATAATCTGAACGCAATAAAGCTATGGTGTTTGTTCTTTAGTATCTCCTGAGTTCTTGCACAGCCCACTTTAATTGAACTCATCCGTCCATTGTTCAGGACGACAGTTTTAATTTAAAGAGATAAGCAAGCTTGGCCTTGACCTCGCTCTGTTCTGACATGGATCGCTGCCCCTGCACCTTCCAAGGTGCCTTCAATCAACTCAAGGTTTTTTTTGGTCTATACTTCTTATTTTTGGCAATGTAGTGGTGCTTCTCGTTTTCTTCTTGACTCGCTTGATTCCCTTTAATAAATGCAGCGTGAGAAAAGAAAATCTATGTAAGCAATGCTTCAGTCAACAGATCAACACCTCTTTCTGTTACGAATGACCAGTGATATTGATTACATAATGCTTTGTTCACTCGGCTGCTTCCCTTCCTTTGTTGCCGTTGTCAGACGATGTGTACAAAGCAAGTCACTCTCACCATTCACTGTGTAAAAGAAGTCCACTTGTGCAATTATGAGGAGATCAACAGCAGCAGCAGCCATGTGATCGTTTTTTGCGCTGGGACTCATGGCTTCAAGACTCTTAAATCCTGATTTTAAGTAGCTTTAGTGGAGTGTGAAATACAGTGCAGTGGACTTGATTATATATGGGCTCCATTTGCCAACGAGGCTGTGTGGTTTCCAATGTATAGACACAGAAACTACATCTGGTGAAGTCACATTCACACACTATCCTCCCATAATTGATATTAATTGCTTGTCAGCTGCCTTGCATTCAATTCTCCATGGTTGACAGCTCTGTGGACTAACTGAAAACTTTGCACACTAAACTGCATTGTGAATGAGTGACTTACTGCTGATTAATGTGCTGGCAAATGCTAAAAACATTAGCAGGTAACTGTCACTCCTGTTCATATTGACCTTACAAGGCATACACTGTAGCTGTTGTACTTGCAGACACTAGAAAAGTAATATGTGGTTTCTCTCCAAGATTTATTGTAATCAAGGGCACATTTGACTGCTTGAGAACTGCTCTCTTAACACTCCATAAAGAAAACACAGGCAAAAACTGGCATTAAAAATGTTTTGATTAAATGTTTATTTTCCCTGGAGTCCTGTACTATTGTTTGTTCACAAGAGAGATAGTGAAAGGGCAAAGGAGAGGGAAGGAGAGGTAGTTTTTCAGCATAAAAACCCACATGAAATAGAAAAAAGCGTATTGCAGACAGAGAGGGGGGTTTCACTGTCAGGATGAGGGTCCCTTGGCCTTGCCTCAGGCAAAGATGCTGCATTAAAGCTAGATCTCATTCAGGGCCAGTATTAAACATCCCCTCTGTAAATATGCACCTGTCAGTGTATTTTCAATGAAGTGTCTCAGAAATGATGTTTTACCTCTCCTCGCCCCTGGCAGGTGAATGGAGGAGAAAGTAAAGCAAAAAGGGATTTAAAAAAACAGTATTAGCATCACTGAAGTGAGCGGCTTTGGTGGAGAGGGACTTCTTTGAAGACTTAGAGCCTAATCCTATCTGCTGAACTGCCATCTATAATGTCTCAGCTTTTGTTTCTTAGACTCTGAGACCAACTCCTGCAGGAGCTACAGAAACAGGGTCAATGCAACAATTGCAAAGGAATATGAGTGTTTGTTGAAGGCATTAAAGAAAGCATTTATAGCTGAATGTGTTTGCATAGTGACCCTTGATAATAACTGTAATCCTGAGCATATTTTCTTGTCAGGCAGTGGCATTGTGAAGTGGTTTGCAGGTATTATGCAATTTCGGCCTGATTTAATGGCTTAACAAACATACATCTTGGTCAAAAAGTCACATTGCGATTAAGACAAACAATGATACCTGCTGCCTAAGTCTCTTGTATTATTCTGAATTACCAAAACTGCAAGAAGGAAAGAAAGGAATAATCTTTAAAAGTGTAGTACTGATTACTGCTTCAGACTTTCTAAAATATTTGCTCCATGACTATAGTATGGTAACAGTAACAATTAATGCATGACTCAAGATTTATCGTGAATTCATGATGCTCACCATGAGCTAATGATGAATTCACTGTGGCATTATGTGAATACGTCATACTTCATCATTAGTTTAGGGATATAAATTCAGAGTTACTTCGTACATGAATGGAAATGTTCATTTCAAATGTACACGTTTGATCACTTTCTCAGGAACATTCTTCCAATTCTAATATTTTAAAACCCAATGAAGCCTTCTTAAATTTAAGCTTATCATCATACTCAAACATGTACTGGGTCATACAGCAACTGTATGTTGCTGAATGACCCAGTAGTCAGTACATGCGCCACCTTTGTGTATTATACAAGTCAGTGAGGTACAGGAAAAGGTGTAATGTAGCTTTAGAAATAAACTCTGCTTGTGTCAAAGTGACATTTGTTTTGGCTTTATTGGTAAACATGTAGTGTGTTGGCTCACTATTAGACCATGCATCAATGTATTGTACATGTTTGAGACAGTGAGCCCGTTTACACGACCACAGAAATCCGATAACTAGGAGTAATCAGATAAGTCGAGTAATCAGATTTGATGCGTTTACATGCTCCTCAAAAAAGCGGTAATGAGAAACCATGGTTTACATGTTTCAGTCCATTATCGGATTTCTTTCGTAGTGTGTATGTATGTTGTAACGTTAGACTTGTCGCTTTGTTATTTTCAAAAAATCCTGTATTTCTTCTGTCAAGGAGATGGAGGATGTTGAAGGTTTTCATTTTATTTAACATGAAATTTGTCTTTTCTTCATCTAATAGTGGCTCTCGAGACTTTCCTGTACTGCACGCTTTGTTTGTTGTATTTTTCTTCTGCCCACGTTTTGGCGATGTCACGTCTATTTTCTACAATTTTTTTTTTCCTACACATGTGCAGATGTGAAAGAACGATAGATATCTGATTCCTGAGTATACATGCACTACCGTATCGTAGTATTGGGGGGATATGCAGGTGCGGTAATCCGATTTCTCAAAATCAGATAACTGCCGTTATTGGATTATGCTTTTCAGATTACACTGTTTACATGGTCACTTCGTTATCTGATAAATCCGGAGTTCTCCTGTGCATGTAAACAGGCTCAGTAAGGTTTTAGCCACACTATGCACAACCCAGTGCAGCTGAGATGATGGGTAGAGTCCAGTAAACCTTTGGAAAAAGTAGTAAATGCTTAGAGTTTGTTTGAAGTAAATAGAAAGGGTGGACATAAAAGATCCCCCATTGTCTCTGGACATCAAGTGATCACATGTGCAGACAAAGCCATGATGGTCCATAAGGAATGAAAGCTGTGTGAAACATGGTAGGCCTTTTTGGATGCATTTGCTCTGTACTGTACTAATAATGAGAAGCAACTCCTGTGGACTCAAAGTATAGCACTGTGTACTTATGACACCAGCTCCATTTATACCTCTCCCATTCAATTACCATCCCATCTGGTCATTGCTGTTTCTGCTGCCACAGCAGTGAAGGCTGGATTCACTTTTTGAGGACTTCAAAGCCAGTTTGAACGTTCAAAACCCCCTATAGCAAAAGCAGCTCAAAGGACAGTGAGTACAGTGACTGCCAATTAGGAGTTCCAATGAGCCCCATTAGATCCCAAAGAAAAATAGATGTTTCAAAGAGGGACACAGAAGAAAGTGCTGTTTTATGAAGGGCAGTAAAACATTTTATGCCACTGGACTATAATGCACCATATCTGTGCCTTTGACATTAGTTTTTGAAGGACAAACTATTATTTTAAGGGGAGGTACTCACCTGTGAGTTGTCACACGGTGAGTAAAGTGCCATTTGATGAGACTTTCTAATAAACTCATCGAAAGTGCCCTTCACATACAGTCTTCACAATTACAGCTGCAGAAGTTGAGACTCAGGGTCAGGTCAGCTGAAGTTGGATGTGCCCCAGACACACATGCAAAAGATTTAACATTGCCCTAAGGTATTTTTACAACACTGGTGTAACTTAAAGATGCATTAATATTTTACATTCTCATAGCACAAATCACTATAATAAATCTGCAAGAATGTGATAGACCTGTCGTCAGCTGCTCTCCACAGGGACTCCGAGAACTCATTTTGAGATGTAATCAAATCTTAAAATGCTAAGAAAAAAACTGTCAGTCATAGTAGACTCCAGAAGAAATCAGTTCTTGATTTTAAAATATTAGTATACTGCATACTGTATTACATTATAAACACTAGCAACAGATGTTCTATTACAAAATTAGACTTAGTGGTTTTATTCATGACTACCCTCCTTTTTTGTTTCAACAAAGAACCTAAACATTGTAGTTTTACATTAAAAGATCCCGGCCAACTGAGGAAATATTCATGTATGGACAAAACAACAATATTACTTTGGCATGTAATCTGGGCCACACAATGTTCAGTGGCTTATAATTGAAGTCTATTGCAATATATATCTTATTGTCTGGAAGAAAACACAAAACATAATATCTTAAACTTGCCATTACATTTGAGAGAATAGTCTGTAATTGTGTTTCTGTGCAGTCAATGGATTGAAATGTGTACTCCTCAGGGTGTTTTAATTTGCCTTTAACTAAGCAGAGTTTGTAGACTGTATCTCTTGGCTTGATAGTGACTTGGCAAGGTGAGCTGCATTTGGCAGACATCATTTAAAACAGATCAGCCCTTCTGAATGTCATTGGTTCAAAGGCTTTTGAAACAACACACCGTTTCATGGACATATGGACCTCTGTGCTGCTACATCAGGTAATGCCCCGGACATCTCAAACAGTTCTGTATAGTTGTTTCATGAGTGTA
The DNA here is from genome assembly GCA_029823295.1 of Pseudamia nigra. Lineage (NCBI taxonomy): Eukaryota > Metazoa > Chordata > Actinopteri > Kurtiformes > Apogonidae > Pseudamia > Pseudamia nigra. The sequence goes on along the minus strand of JAQQAE010008098.1, from coordinate 579 downwards.
ATATGACGCAGTTGTTCATGGAACACTGAACTTATGCCAGATTTTTCTATGTTATAACAAGTGACAACAAATTGAGAATCTTCTCCAATCTAAGGTGAGTAGTTGTACAGTCATTCTGTTGGCACTGAGAACTGTTTCACATTGTGTCTTTTCAGTCTGTACAGATCCTGTATGGCCTTTTCACTCATGTAATTTTCTGACTTTTTAAAAAAGTAGATCTGGAATTTTCCCAGTGTGGGATTAATAACGCCTTATCTTCATTGGAACCAGGATAGGGTTAGGGTTACCATGCTATGCCACATTCTAGTTACACTAGTTTTTGTGGAATAATCACTTGATTGACTGTTTCAGATATTATTATATATTATTATATATTTATTGAAAATTATGTACAGTGGAACCCTGGGTTTCGAGTTTAATCCACTAAGGCAGTGGTCCCCAACCTTTTTTGCACCACGGACCAGTTTAATGTCAGACAATATTTTCGCGAACCGGCCTTTAAGGTGTGACGGATAAATGACTTGCACAACCTGATCAGCGCCACCGCTTAAATCGAGTTATGTAGCACCGTATTCCTCA